>AZIM01006016.1:12660-23064 GCA_000516915.1 Ophiophagus hannah | reverse complement strand
TTTGCCCCCATTTTACAACTTTTCTTGCCATAGTTGTTAAGTGAATCACTGCAGTTCTTTAGTAACATGATTGTTTCAGTGAATGTGGCTTCCCCATTGGCTTTGCTTGTCTGAAGGAGAATTCTGCAAAAGGAGAATTCTGGGACTCTGCAACCATCATAAATATGANTCAGTTGCCAAGCATCTGAATTTTGAGCATATGACCCCAGAGGTGCCGCAATGGTTGTAACAGTGAAAAATGGTCATAAGTGCCATTGTGGTTTTGAACAGTCAACTAAATGAACTTAGTGAGGACTACCTGTATCATTCAGATGGACCTATCCACCTGAAGGAAGCAGTGGAATGCCAAAAGCAACTCTGCCATTTATCTGTAATAATAATTTACTATAACGTATGTGTTTTCTTGTGATTCAGATAAAGAAATTGAGTTCGACGTTTCTGCTTTTTTTTTTTTTTTTGCTTTTCAGTGGAGTCCTTTAATCCTCAATCCCAGTTATACTATCATGCATTTTCTAGGAGCCACAAAGGTAGCTTTTATTTAGCATGCAATTTTGCACTGGCTGGGTGCCTTTCCTCTCCCCCCTCCCTTTTTTGGAGGTTTTCTGAATCGCATGATCTCTTATTGCCATAGTGCTTTATTTCTCATCAAGCATTTGAAAGTTTGTGCTGCTGCTTTGAAGGTCCCGTGTGATAAAATGACATGCTTTTGGGCCAGGCTAGCTTCTCACCTAAAGAAAAGTCTTGCGAGCTTGTCATATGCCATTAGGAAGTGTCTTGTAAAACCTCTTTTGCTTCAAGGCAGGCTGCCTCTTTTTTTCTTCTTATACATGCATGAACTCATGGTGAGCTTCACCTTTTTTTGATCAGCTAGCTGTGGACTTGCTTCATTTGATGGCTTTCCTTGATTTGCTTGGGATTTTCTTATCAGTCACTGCTCAGATTTTCTTATCAGTCACTTCTCAGATAATGTGTGCAAATACAGCAATGTAGAAGTTCCTTTATGTAAAACAGGCCATTCTCCTCTCCCCCACAAAAAATCTCTAGATCTTTTCTCCTCTCCCATTTTCTTTTTATTTTTTTTTCCAGAACAAGCAACTAATAGGACTCCGAGGGCTTTTTAATAAGAACTCCAAACATAATTCAGTGGAAAACAGCACTAATTATATCCGGAAAAGGTCGCTTGGGGACCGAATCCTTCGACGCACAGCCAGCGCTCCAGCAAAGGGCAGGAAAAAAAGCAAAATGGGCTTTCAAGAGACCACTGACCTTAAGGAAAGTGTATCTGATACGTTGGACTTGAAAGAGAAGGAGGGAGTTTTCAGACAAACAAGCAGAAGTTTACAATTGCGTCCCATCTCCATGCCAGTTGAAAAATATCTTCTGGCGGGATTGCCACCACCAGACCAGGATGCTAGCAGAGTTGTTGAAGTTACCAAAAGTGAAAGTACATCCGGTGAGTGCCCACTAAGAGGCTTTCAGGAATAATAAATTTGAGACTTTTTGATCAAATCATTCTGTGCTTGTTGCTTGAAAATTAGTCTAGTAGGATGTATGGACATGTATATATAAACACCGGGCTTACTTGTATGCCTACCATCCTATTTCCTTTTGAAACAAGGCACATGGCGCAGAAAAGTGGTGAGTAGCAAGCAAAATAAATTAAATTCAGGATAGGAATGGAAATCCCACTAATTCTAATTCACAACAATTTTGTTTATTGTACCTCTCCATACTTTTCTGTCCTTGCAAACCATCTCTGTTTCTACGATATCAATTCATTGCTTTTTGTTCTGTAAACTTCTTAGCTCTCTCTTTTTGAAAGTCTCATTAACTCCATGCAACCACTACAATCTTACTCTTCTCCTTCTTCTCACTACTCACTCTTTCATATATTTGTTTTGAAATATGATCTTCATTCCTTCTCTCTATATGACCAAGTCGCCTAATTGCACTTCTTCTATATTAGTCTTTCTCTTTTCTTAATCAATCCACATTCATCCATTACCTATTCATTCTTGAATCCACCTGGTTTGGTTTTAACATCTTAAATATGCCATTTCTACTGCACTCAACTTTTTTTATATCCCTATTGCCATACCTAAATCTCAATTCCATATAAAACAATGGACAGAAGTATACTCCACATACTTCCATTATCCACTACCATCCATTATCTTTACCAGCATTTATGTCTTAAAATGTTTCCATTTCCCCATCTTTACTAAACATTCTCCCAATGTATACAAATTCATCTATCTGCTCTAATTTTTCTCCTTCATGTACTTAAAACTTGAAATTGTTACTCCATTTTATGTGTCAATTGTAGCTGTGTTGGTCTACAATAATTTTCAGATCCATATTGCCTTTTATATTATATAATCTAGCTAATATTCACTGCAAATCATTCAAAGTGTCAGCCAATAACATGTCCCTCTGCATATACATTTGCAGCTCTCAGAAAAACCCCTCTATTTTTAACCACAAACACTAGATTTTCCATGTGTTGAAGTCAGACTTTCAATAGAAGCAGCAGCTTGGGTAACCTCAAGCATTTATTATAGATTAATCCATCGATACTTTAAACAGCCAAGGAATATCATAAATTCTTGTCTTATTCTTTGCTCGGTGTTGAAGCCATGTTTTATTCTCACACGTTTTACTTCCATCATAGATTGATCTTATCACAGTCAGCAATAAACTTTCACCTCCATATTAATGCCAGGTCTTTGGTAATTCACAGTGTTTATAAAGAGCAGTCTGCTTTATAACCTTGAAAGTCTAGACTATATTTTAAATCATACTATAGGTAAAGGGAAAAGAAAATATTTGTATATTATTAACAATACATGAATCTTGCTGATGCATGGAGTACACGTTTTGGATGTTATAATTCAAGAGTTCTGATAAATATGCCTCTTGTTGCAGATGGTGTTTTAACAGAGCTATTTTATTCTCTTTGTTTGTCATGCTCCTTTATAGTACAAATCTGAATAGGAATACATCTGAAGGTAATTCCACATGTCTAGATTATGATACCTCATTGACTTTCTTTATACAAATATTACATCATGATTGCAGTGATGTAATAAAGCATTGAAGAAAAACTTCAGTGAAATACCTCCCACTGTATATTTTTTCCATTTCTTCACATCACATGGATAATTTGTAGTAAATACATAATTAATTTCTTTTCTACAACTGTGACTGATTTTACATTCTCCATTTCTCTGTGGATAAACTAATCGTAAGCAAGTAAGGTAATATTTATAACCAAATTTTTGTTTTTGTTTTCTGTTTGAACTGATTTAGCAGAAAGCAGAAACAATACAAGTGAGGATTGTACAAATGCGAAGAAAACCATCACCTCTTCCGAGAAAAAATTATCTTTTACGTACCAGCTTAAGAAAGATGTACCCAAGTCTGGTACATGTGATACACTTTGTCCTGATGAAAAAGGAGAAAGCCTAAACTTAGCAATTGGGATAGCAGAAACCTATTTCTCCACTGAGTATTGGAAAAGTAATCTTCCCAATGAATTTGTTCATGTAAAGGAAGACCTTGAAAGAAAAAAACATGAAGACATAAGCTACATGGATCCAAAGACATTGGAGATGACTGCAGTTTGCAAAGAAAAGCGGAAAATAGCAGATGAAAAAGCTAATATGGAATCCCGCCCAATTTTAAATACAACAGTAACTAATGTGTGTAGCTTTAATTGTACATCAGCTATCCAAGATAGTGACATTTCTCGTCTGATTAATGAGGTCTCTCTAGCTGACGAGAGAGAAAGGGATAACTCTATCTCGAAGCTGATAGAACAAGTTGATGTCACAAGTGACCAAACTGAGTTAACTCTCATTTCAAGTCCCTCTGATATTAATAAAGAGAACAGAAATCTGAAGTCCATATCATTGAATGAACAAAGCATCATTTTGGATAAGTCCTTAAACTTAAAATCAGCTGGATCAGCTTGTTCAATTGGTTCAAGAGCAGAAAATACCATAATATCCACCCCTAAGACAACAGAGTGTTCTCTGTACACAATTATCCACGAGGCTTCTGTTTCTCCAGTTTCTCAGTCTGCATTAATGAATACATCTCTTTGCAAAGATACAACCAAGGATGCAAAAGACAGTTGCGTAAATGAGGATGCCAAACACACTTCCTGCATTACACCTGTCACCATGCAGAAAGCAAACCCTAAAAGAAAATGTGGAACAAACTGGGAATTTCTCAGCAATAGCAATTCCTATACTTCTGACATACAGAATACCATAGTTGTCCCAGTCACTTGTGCAAATTCTACAGGTAGTAGCCTAATGGAAATTGATGGGGAATTGCAAGACCTCTTGATAACTGCATTTGAATATAAGATAGAAGATATAAGCCAAGTTGCTTCTCCTCTGAAACTTAAGCATAGTCAGGATACACTATACTATAACAAAACTATATGTGAACCCCTAAAAAGCATGGACTTTCCCAATGAAAACCTAGCTGAAGATTTAAAGTTCAACAATGGTAAGAATCAGTATTTTCCATACCCACATCAGCAGAGGTTTCAACTTTTGTACAATAATTGTTTGCAAATTTCAGATGCACAAAATGAATTGTTAAACATTCCTCAATCAGCCAGCATCAATGCTGCTCTTAAGCCCAAAAATGTTCTGCCTTCACCCTTTCCTGGAGCTCAAAAGCAACAGAGCCCTTGTAAATCAAAAAGTCTTGGTGACTTAACTTCAGAAGATATCTCATGCAATTTTGAAAGCAAGTACAAATACATCAGTAGAGGTTTTATTACATCTGGTATGAGAGACAACATGGTAGCCACTCTGAAGGCCAAGAAACCATCAACTACAGACATTCTGACTGAGCAACTGCGAAAACTTGTGTCTTTTGATCAAGAAGAAAGTTGCCAATCATTTTGTTCTAAACAAAATGATGACTGCCCAAAAATGCTGGTCAGAAAACTGTCATCCAGAAGTCAGAGTAGAGTGAGAAATATTGCTAGCCGTGCCAAGGAACGACAAGAAGCCAATAAACAAAAACCTTCCTATGTTAGCAGTAATGTAACAGACATAGTCCTTCGAAATAAGCCCCCAGTACCGCCTCATATCATCAATAGGCATTCTACTGGATCTTATATAGCAAGCTATCTAGATAACTTCAACACAGATGATCTAGAAAGCAGAGGAGTCCCAGAAGGTGCCTGTTCATCTTTGCATTTGGGGTACAGTGACCGGTTTTGTACAGATGACTCTCTTTTAGAGACCAAGCCAAATGAAAATGACAAACCAGAAATCTATTTTCTCCTAAGACTATAAATTGTAAAAATGTATATCTTCATTGTTTACAAGCTTTCTTGCTGAATGAAGGATTATCAGTAAGCAGTGCATCCATTAGCCTTTTAATTACTCAGATTTTGGGGGGGGGCGGTATAGCTTGAATTGTGTAATTAATTATTGTGTCCATTCTGATAATGTTTATGTAAATAGATGTGGCAATATGTCATGTATTTGTTTTCCTTTTTTTGAGAATTTTGAGAAATGCCATGTTTGCTGCATTTTGAGAAATGCCATGTTTGCTGCATTTTTGAACTTCTACAGATTTTTAGAGTAATTATCACCCATCATATAATTCTCTTCCTGAAGAATTAATTGTTTTTAATTTAATGCCTTTTCCAGGTTAAACAAAATGTAAGATATCCTAAATTTAAATTTCATACCTTCCATATTTATTAGATAATAATATATTTCCTACAGTGAGGGGAACAGAACATTCTTTCATAAACTGCAGAAACTTTCATTTTTACAAATTCTGTAGTGTTTATTAGTTTGCTGGATTGTGTATCCCATTTCTTCTTCTTCTGTTGCTGCTGCTTTATTTATTTCAACTAGACTCCCAAGAAATCCAGTTCTTCCCTTAACTGTTTTCAGCAATACAAATGATGATTTAGTGTGATTAAGGATTATGTGATTTGTTTTCTGTATCATTTCATTGTAGATATTTGATTGTTTTGATACTGCTATGTTAGAGCACAGTAAATAGTGGATATTGTCCCAAAGAATATCCTCTGGAGTGATGTAAAGATTTGTGCTTCTTTCATTGGCTGTTTAAATTAAGTGGTGCTGTGATGTCAAAGAGCTCATGAGTTCAATTGTTTTCTGTTGTTGATAATGAGATTAAAAGAAAATCCAGCAAAGCAGTTGACAAAGTTACTTCGCCAACCCTTGTTATGCAAGCAAAGCACCCCTGCTCAAAGCATTAAAGCAGCTGCATCCTCTAGCACAGGAGTGTGAAACTTGTATCACATTGCCATCACGTGACCTTTTTTCCCCTTCAGGGAGCTAGGGTGGGTATGGCCTACATGTAATACATCTGACCCATGGGCCACCAGTTTGTCACCCCTTCTCTAGCAGGTTCACACACTAACTTTGAAGACAAGCTCCAGCTGTCTCTACACGGCAGTCTAAGTTGAAATGTTGCCATTGTTGCATTTGTACCTTCAAACAATTGGATAGTGAACATTCCAGAGGATGTGGCTGTTTTACCCTTCAGGCAGAAATACCTTATTCATCTTAATACTTTTGGCATAGCTCTATGGAAGATTAGTGTTTTTAAAGAAATATTTCCTTGTTCTTAAAGGACATGTTTATAATTTACAACTATATAAAGGAATGGCTACAATTATGTGACCCACAAAAACCCACCATTGCAATTTCGATTTAAAATTTCATGCTAATTAAATAATCCGTTCACAGAAGTCAGTACAGATGTAATATTACTTAATTTCTTAGTAACCACATGCTGCAAGTTCTTCCTATATTGTTCTTATCTTTAACCATATATAATGTTCCATCTGATATAGCTGTGTTTAACTGAAGCAGAATTAGCCAATTGCTGACATTGGAATTTGATAACAAAATTCTAGTTTTCTAGTTCCTGATTTCTAGAATACTGTATGGGGAAGGGTCTATAAGAATGAATGTTATGTCTTCCTAAACTATTATGTGCACAGATTCTATTTCTTTTGAACTTTTGACTTAAAGGTAAGGTTGAAGAAATTTTGCTTTTCATGTATTTATTTTCTGTATTTGGCTATGAATGTACTTAAAATGCAGTAGCAAAGTGGTATGCAATAACATAACTTCACATATAGAAACAAAAAAGCTTTATCTTGCTGTGGCTTTGAGACAAGGGCTTTTTCTAGTTAATGCTAAGGGTGGAAGGAGAGTCATAGTGAAATCACCTCAATATTATGTAGCAATGGTTTAGTTCATCTGCATTGTGTAATGCGAAATCTTGTTCAGTGTAAAAGGTATGTACACCTCTTTTGTAATATAGGATATTATTTGTATTCATGAAAGGGAAACCTTAAATAAATTTGTAATACCCAAATATATGCTTCTGAGTGATGAAGTAGAGTAATGTTGTCAAGCAAATGGAAGTTTATAATGGGAAGGCAGTTGTTATTTACAGATCTTTATTCATGGAAAATACTATTTCCAATTCACAAAATTAATGTAACTTTTTGAAGCCTATTTGCATGTGTCTGTGTTTATATGTTTAAATTGAAACTTGAGAACTATTGCAATAAACCTGCATATTATTTATATTTTTAACATGTCTATGAGGCAAACTATAGTCCATAAGGCAAAGTCAAGGCACAAGACAAAAGGCAGTCCTCAGGGAAGGCAATGCAAGGCAAAAGGCACAACTCAAATCTTGGGGAATGTAAGCCAAAACAAAAACCTGTTCTTGGCAAAGACAGCTTCTCCTTAAGTCAATCTACTCCAGCTGTTCCTTGTGAGGAGGGCTACAGCAACCTTTTCCTGAATAGCCTTGCACCCTTCTCTGAATTTCCCTATGCTCTGCTCTCCATGCCCTTTGAGGAGGCAGCTGTTCCTCATCAGAGGGGATCTTCTGCCTATCCGCATCATTGCCTGTCAGCAGCCAATCCTCCCCTGTGAGGGCAGGCAGCTCTCTGTCTGGTCAACCACCTCCCGCAATGCCTGAGGGGCCTGGGACAACATCGTCCTCAGCCCCTGGCCTCTCCAAAGGAGACATGCCATCCCCATTGGATGGTTCTAGTTCAACTCTTCTTCCTTCCTCCTCCAAACTGAGTTCTGATGGGACCATGACAGAAATAATATTTTTTGCTAAAGTGGCAGGTTTGTGACTGAGTCACAGTCTGGGAAAACTTGCATGATGGGCAACTGCTCAATTAACAAAAAGTAAGCTCCTGAAAGGCCAACTCTAGTTTTATGAAGAGGAAATTAATTTTAATAGAAGAACATTTATGGCTGTTCCTGGCCATTTACTGTTTAAATTGGAACATTCAGTCCTGCAAGACTGTAATTACTCAGGTAGAATACCATTTTAATGTAGTTATTAACATATTTCCATCATTTTGTTTTAATAGATTCTCCTTTTAAAGCACATCACGTCTACTTTCCTACTGGTAAATGCAATTTTGTTTTAGAAAATTGCAATGCATCATTGTTGATAACTATTTGTTTATGTTCTATATAACATTACTGTACCATTGTTTTAATCATTAAAAAATAAATGATGGGGTCCAGTTCAGAAACCAAACACTGAGTTAAAAGTAGTGAAGACTTCAAAAACATGAGGCAAGAAGGCCAGGCTAGATCCAGAAAGGCAGGGCAACATTTTTTTAAAAGTATAATTATTAGGGTAAAATGTCTAACAGAACTTAAAAGAGCAGCTGCATTTTGACTTTAGAAAAAAAAGGTAAAAGATTTATACTTGAGGAAGAAAGATAAAATAGAGACTAAATGTGAAGGAGCAGTCATTGGGAATATATTGGGTGTAAATAATATATAAATCTGTCAAAATAGGCCAGTGAAGGTTTTCTTCCTTTGTCTAGCACAGAGAAAGGATTGCTTCCAACTAAAGAGACCAGAAGAGAAAAGACCAGGACACCTGATGAAAAGCCTTTTTTCTGCCTTCTGTCTGGAAATAAAAAAAGGACATAAAGTTTCAAAGCAAAGCTAATTTTGAGAGGAACATAGTGCAACAAAAACCAAAGTAGACAATCTGGAAGCAATATAATTAAATAAATGAAATAAAATGTTTAGAGAAGGTACTTGATCCTACTGAAATCAGGACACACCACCAAACACTAGCAATTCAAGAGGAAAATTCTTCAAAATTCAAGTACAGTAGGCATACATTTTATTCAATAACATATCATACCAAAGAAATTATGAAGATAACAGGTTGCTAAACAGAACAACAAATGAAACCCAGATAAGTAGAACTAATTAACTAATCCAATTTTTACTTATATTGGTCTTCTACAACTCGGTGCAAAGAAAATTGTATTTTTTCATCAATTCTAGATCTTTTTGAAAATTGTAATTAAGATTATAGCACTTAGCTCTTTATTATCTAGGGAAAGAGCGCAGAGATTTTTCTCTTTCCTCTCTTAGTAAGGCAGAATTATCTGACAGTAATAGAATATGACAAAAGCAATCAAAATTATACAATTGCAGACTAAGTCATATCTGAGCATGGCTATGCATTTGCCTATAATAGGTTATGAAATTGTTAGGACGAAAATGATTAGAAAACCAGGATAGAGAATATGTATATCATTTGACATCTCTCACAATCTGAAAATTAAGATGTGTTGCACTTCATAATTAACTTCTAAATATCCTGTTTTGATGGGATCTGGTGTGCAACATGAAAAGAATAGTAGGAGAATACTCCAGAATAGGTTTGGTTATGGCTTGAGTTCTTGTTACTTGCAAGCCTGTTTAATTCACATCAAATCTGTCCTCCTTTTAGTAGTGATCAAGAGGGCAGGCTGTGGATTCCTCCCCTCCATCATGTTGGTTTGGAAATAATCCTCAATAATTGGTCACTCACTCTGGAATAGTTTTCCCCAATTTAGACTGCCCCTTTTTCTACTAATACCCCAGGACAACTGTCCTTTTCTCATTTTCCAACGAGATCCAACTTAAATGCAGGCAGTTGCTCAGAGAGGATATGGAGTTAGTTTTGATTATAAGATGCTTAGAATTTCTGTATTTGTTTTACTTGTCTTTGTGGCATGTTTTGTTCTATGAGCCACCTAGACTTTTTGTTTATGTTTATGTTTATGTTTGTTTTGTTTTTATTTTTTAAAGTTTTAAAATATACTAATGAGGATTTTTAATTTTATTTTACAATTTAAAAACGAGATGATTGACCAGAATTGCAAGTTTCCGTTATTAAAGCCAGTCATGGTAAAGCTTCTATTTACAACTGCGATTAAGACAAAAGTTTCTGTTGCTGAGCAAGGCAGCTATTGTGAATTTTACCCCATTTTACAACCTTTCCTGCCACAATTGTTAAGTGAGTCCCTGTAGTTAAGTTAGTAACACTGTTGTTAAGTGA
>AZIM01006011.1:40336-55386 GCA_000516915.1 Ophiophagus hannah | reverse complement strand
TCTATCTATCTATCATCTCTCTATCTATCTTCTATCTATCCATCCACACACACATGCATACAAACATACTGGGTTCAACAATCATATCTCACCTACTCCATGACTATCATATTTACTCAGAAGTTTTAAGAAATATATTCTCAAATAAATATTGCATTCTTTATTCATCTTCACTGTTTTGTTTTCTGAGTAGCTATTGCTAAGCAAGTTGTGACTTTTTGTGCAAATATTTTGATCACTCTTTATATTGATTCACACCAAAATGGATTGTATTATAATNTGTGTGCATATAACTTTATTTTATGGATTCTTGAAGAAAATGTCATTGGGTTGTGGTGTTGATAGCTTTTCCCAATCTTGGCCATTTCATAATCACTTTCAGAACAAAGTTAGCAAGGGGTAAAACAAGGTTAAATAATCTTGCTGCAAATTATGGAGTTCCAACACTTATTAATGCCCAATGCTGTCTAGCAATATCAAGAAATTTTATTTTAAAATATCTTAAATCCAGAGAAATATCAGTTCTCTGAACAGGAATATATCACAGTCAATTTAGTACTCACCACTCTCAGTTTTCAATTAGAATTTTGAATCATATTCCTTGATTAAGAATAAGCAATCAATCATAATTAATTAGTTTAAATGTTCAACCGTTAAAATCATTACCATTAATTAAAATAATTATCTGTATTTTGGCTGCACTTCATTGCCATTTTAGTGAATGCCTTACTTAACTGTACATTTTGTAAAGTACAGGATTGTGGGGAATCAAAACAACATGGTAGTTCTTGTCATTATTTCTATCATAGAGCCTTCAGCACCAAATATCTTCTTAGTCATTTAATTTAGTATTACTACCCTATTTGGCACAGCATGTGGAAAAGTGCCTTATTTCTGAAAAAGAATATAAAAGAAGAAATTGGGAAATGGAATATATTTATTATTTAAATATTTGAATTATTATTTGATAATACATTTGAAAAATAAGTAAATACAGAAATTCTTCTCTATTACACCGTGTTCCTTTTCCACACCTATATTGAAAACCTCTTTAGTACCACATACTTAATTTCAAAAGGAAAAACAATATCAACATTTTTTTTACAAAGCCCCATTTATAATCAGGGCAAACACAAGGCATTTTGTTGCCTGAGGTGAAGGACAAGATGGCATTGTCCCCACTCTCAGCTGAATCATAATCAGCACTGGGGATGGAGTATTTTCTGCAATGTTTCTAAGGCAGCAGCCTACCTTGGCTGAGAAGTGTGCAGGCAAGGTTTTGTGGTCAGCTAAACAACTGTTTTGATGATGTGGTGTATGAGCAGCTGTTAGACTATTTCCCCCTTCCTTGGTAGCCTGAGAAATGCTTTATGTGGAAACATAAAAGCATTTTATCATGATTGTGGCAAAGAGAAAAGGAGTTTACTTTTCTTCAACTCAGTTATCTATTTTCAAAGTTCTCATGCTTCCTTGTGGTTTCCAACTACATAACAAAATACATGTGCCTTAAACCTGATTTGGGATTAGTTTTATTAATGGGTAGATCAGACAGAAATTGCAGAAATACATTCAAGGTATAGATGTGATTAGCTTCATGTTTCATTGTCTTCTGAGAAATGGAATAAAAGTGCAGCAATTCTATTGTCAGCTGTTTTGTATGAAATGAAGGCAACATGGTAAATATATTTTAATGAACTTTTCAAGTGACAATAAAACTAGCCAAGATCTGGTGATAATAGCATCTCAGACTTTTTCCATATTTTGAATGAAAAAATTGGTATTTGAAAGGTAAGCAAAGGTTTCAAAGGTTCTTTGTGGTGTCCTAATAATTTTGAATTATTATTTTAAAAATCTGGAAACAGCAAAACTACAGAGCTTAGGGACAATTTCAGGCATTTAAGGAACCACGATGATATAGTGGTTGAGGAATGGAAGTGAAGAAATCTACTCTCAGTCATAGAAACTCATTGTGTAAATATGAACCAACATATTCTCTTGCCCTCACAGATTTGTTTCGATAAAATGAGAGAGATCCCACAAGCAGCCCTTGGAGGAAAGATGAAATATAAATCTAACAAAATGAATTAATGAATTAAATTAATCAAGAGACTCAGCAGCCAAAGATAACAAAGGAACCTATCTTTCTGCTGGGGAAATAATATACAGCAAAAGTGATTTTTAAATATCTCTAAAGGTTGCAGTCTTCATCCAAGTTATGACATGTAGTCCTTTACAAACAAATGGTATGGAAAAAAAGATGAATAATTGATGCTTAAAAAAAAACACCAAGGGATTCTTATATATTTATCAGAACAAAATAAATCTTCCTATACCAACTATACCATTGGCAGGCAGTTTCAGTCATGATAGAATTTTCCTCCTGCCTTCTGAACAACTTTTTAAAACATTTGTACTAAAGCAAAGTACATTTACATCTTGTAAATGTAGACATGTCTGTGTAAACACATTTAGACAAAACAAACATGGTGTCACTATCTGTTCCTTATTCTTGGTACCTGCTTCATTGTTTTTTTTCACAATATTGTTTGATTTGGGCATTTGGAGGCCAATAATAAATGAGAATTATGACTGATATGTTTTTAAAAATCTGTTTTGAATACATGGTTTAAACAAAATTCACACACACACAAACACACACACACGACAGAGGAAGGAATGTTAAAAAGCATGATTGATTTGACTGATCATGTGAATTTTTATTTATTTATTTATTTTGTCAAGTGATTATAAGATAACAGGCATAAGTATAAACATAGTTATGAATACATGAAATGGATACATATATGAAAAATAAAAAGAAACAATAGGACAGGGACTGTAGGCACGTTGGTGCACTTATGCACGCCCCCTACAGACTTCTTAGGAAAGGGTTGAGGTCAATAGTAGACAGTCTAAGGTTATTAGAATGACAGATCATCATTTTGAAACAGTACATTCTCCAGCAAGATGGGTTGAGTCTATTTTCAAACATCCTCGTGCGTGAGTAAGGGCTGAGTAGACGAAGCACTGCTACCCACTGCGTTTGAAACATTTGAGTAAATATGACTTGTGGTTTTGGAGATCTGCTGTTCAATCAGTTGTACAATTTGCTTAAAAGTTGGCCTCTTCACAGGGTCAGAATCCCAGCAGCTCTTCATGATGTTAAAGATTTCTGGAGGTGCGTATATGACTGAAAGAAATGGCAAAAGATATAAGGAGAAGAGGTTCTTAATGTAAGACAAACCAATTTTTCATAACGGAAAACAGAGTGGAATTTAGCAATAAATGGATGAATGAAAAATAAGCGTAAAGGTGAATGAAAGTGGTTGCAAAAGGAGAACAGATGAAAACTGTACCACAAATTATGAGAAAATGGTTCATTCCCAATAGAATGAGGGGAAAAGACTAAATGTGTTTGATAGCATGAATAGATGTGAATTATGGATTATTTTATGTAAATATGGAATTTCAATTGATTTCTAAATGCAGCATGCAATGGAAATAAAGAACGTGTAATGGAATGCTTAGCAAATGCTTTAACACAGAACAGGGATGACATCAAATATGTGTGGCATTACTTTGGTTGTTTACTATATTCATGGATAAATCAAAAAGAAATGCTCAGGATATTTTGGAGGTGTGTTAGTTGAGATATGAATTCATGTGCATTTCTGTATGCAGATGATGCCTAGTTGTGAGTTAAAAACCCAAATGATTTAAAGTGAATGCTGTGTGATGCAACAATATGTATAGTTTTGAAAATTAAAGACCAAGGCAGCTATCAAAGTGGCTGAAGACTTCTAGGAAGCATTTACGACTCCAGAAAGAGCCGTTGGTGGGTTCGTCTGGTGGTGCTTGGCAGTACCATTAGAGCTCAGCAAAGGCTTCCTTCTTGAGTCATTAAATGCCTTCTAGAATTGGTGCTTGGCAAACATGGCCCAGAGAGAAGAAGTCAGTGATTGGCTAGGACATAGTGGTGAAGTCCAGAGAAGGCAATGTTTGGCTACTAACTCAGCAGAAATGAGAAGTTTGAGAAATTGAGAAGTGTGAATCAGCTAGCAGTGAGAAGAGCCAGGGGTAGATCAAGACAAGAGACATCAAAAATGAGCTTAGAGGTCTGCCAGGAGAAACCTAGCCCAGAAGAAGCTAGAAGCCTTTCCTTTTGGCCTTTCTATTAATTGCTCCTTTTCTGCACAATTTTGCCTATCTTGAAAGGGAATAGTATGATGGATGTATATGTATGTATGCATGTATGCTATCACTCTTAATGTTCACAATGAATTCATGAAACTAAGCCATGTTTAATTTTAAACAAGGTTTACATACTAAAACTAATGGTCCATTTCATAACACAGAATAATAAATCATAGATGATATAAAGCATATAGCTTTATTAGCATATGCTAAGCCCTAATACAATTGTTTTGTTTGGGCTTAGCCTGATGTGTGAATCTAGTATTAGAGAGTCCCAACAATTAATAATCTCTCAATGCCTTTTCACTATGATCAATTTTTCTTCTAGACCTTCTCAGCCAGCAAAAGCAGGAATATTTTCCTCTTCCAACTACTCCTGCTGCTTTTGATTTGTAGGATTATTCATTCTGGGGATACCTGCTGAGGTTCTCTGGTCAGAATTACACTTCAAGCACTTTGTGCTGGGCTAAGTTCCCTTCTTCACCATAAACACTTCCTATTCATCTAAGCCACCAGTTCTGGCTTATAGATCTTTGTCTAATGCCAATGTGGCCACCTGAAACTATGTTTGTGATATTCCTTCAAAACTAAATATTTTTCTCTTCAATCATCAACTGGAAAAAAATCAGATAGTCTTCGAATTAATCATACTCCTTTTTTGTCCAATTGAATCCAAATTATCCAAATTAGCAATTTGAACACTTTCTTTCACAACAGCCACAATCAAAATAGACAAGATTCATCTCTTCACAATGTTAAGCTGCATTGCATAAAAATTGCAGGTATTCCTCGACTAACAACAGTTCACTTAGTGACCGTTCAAAGTTACAACAGCACTGAAAAAAAGGGACTGATGGCTGTTTTTCACACTTATGACTGCTGCAGCATTCCCACGATCATGTGATCAAAATTCAGACCTTTGGCAACAGACTTGTATTTATGACCCTGGCAGTGTCCCAGGGTCATGTAATCACCTTTTGCAACCTTCTGACAANCAAAGTCAATGGGGAAGCCATATTCACTTACCATGTTACTAATCTAACAGCTGCAGTATTCCACAACAACCGTGGCAAGAAAAGTCATAAAATGGGGCAAAACTCACTTAACCAATGTCTCACCTAGCAGCATACATTTTGGGCTCAATTGTGGTCATACGTCGAGGAATAGCTGTAGAATATTTTAATCATGCATCAACTATTAAGGAATAGATTACCTGCCAGTTAGACTATTATACAGTCCTTTGTTTAGAAACTTGAACTGATTTAAAATGCATGTACTTTCTGGCTTGCAGTCCTGGGAGCATATAACATTAGTTATATAGATTGATTGCTCATTGGTTTCTATCTAGGTACAATTTTCAGTGCTTGTTTTGACTTATGAAGCCTTTTATGTTTGATACATGGATACTCTGCAGGATCACCCATTCCAACCAATATCAGCTCCATTTGTTAGAACATTGAGCATATTGCATAATTTTTGAGACGTTTGTGGGGCTGAAGCAAGATGGGTTTTTTTGGTGGCAGCACAATAATGTAGAACAGGCTCCTAGAAAAGATTAGGGTAGCCCTTTTCTGGCTGATCTTTTAGATAATGTTAAGGATGGAATTGTTTCAGAGTTTGTACTTGATGATATCTTTTCTTTCCTCTTTCCTTTTTATTCCTTTATTTTTGTTGATTTTTAGATCAATTGTGGTTTTTATCATTATGTGTCACTTTGTTTAGGTTACATGTAACCTTGGACATTTTAAATTGTTTTATTTATATCCTCTGTATATAAATTTAAATTGTTTTATATATATCCTCTGTACACTCTGCCAAGTGTAATTTTGATTACAGTGGGAGAAATATATTGAATAATGAACAATTATGACTACTATAGCATTTTATAATCAAGCTGAATATATTTAATTTTGAATATGCAACTGTTATTGGGAAAGCATAGAACAATTGTCTCTGAATTGTCCTGATTAGGTTTCTACTGCTGGTGCTACATGACTACCTTAGTTGAAGAAACATTAGGCCCAGTAAACAATTCTGATCTAGAACTGCTGGCTGCTGCTTTTATTCAGTTTCTAATTACTTGTTATAATTGTATTTATAATTCTTGTTTCCCAAGAGACTAGATAAGGGTTATTATAATATATAGTACATACAGTTGTACTATAACCCTTCTTCACATAGGCCCTGTTTCCAGATCAAGAAAACAGGGGCTAGCATGTCGCAGTAACACCCCAACTAGACCAATTTTTAATGGAATTAAGCTAACTTTATCCAGTTCAGCCATATTGAAAGATCAAAGCCGAATCAGTGACTCCATTGTGAGTCCTCCACAAACAAGATTTGGAGGAAAAGAGCATCAGAAAAATGAAGCATCTCCATTACAGAACTCATTGTCAAAGTTTGGTGAAATTAAACACACCTGCCCAATATTGATTGTTGTATCTCAGCCATGCTCACTGCTGCCTGCCTGGTCAATATGGAGGAGGCCAGTAATGTCATGAAGATACTAGGCTCTGTAGATGGATGAGAGTAATGTCAGGGACATGACATTTCCAAAACAGCAACTTTTGATGTGATTAGTGTGATTAATTGCTGCCAGAACTACCAGTAAGGATATTTGATGTGGTATGTTCTTGATTAGCTACTTACATTGCTGAAAGACAGTCCTACTGTTCCTTTTGTTGCTGCATTTAAAACAATTTTTATTATTAACCATTTAGGACAAAAATGGCATTTAATAGATTTTTCATATATTTTGTATTTAAACAACCTTCTTTTACTGCGATAGAATCATTTCAGTCTTTTACAGGGTACTTTTCATGTTTTTNTGATACTGAAGCAGGAAAGAAAATAAGTGGGCGGACACTTACTGGAGTGAGTAGAACATTTTGTGCAGCAATGTGTTGCTTTCACAATTCATGAACAAATACTATAATTAACGTATTGCTATTATCAATCAGTATAATTGAATGCAGGATTATAATATCTGACAGAGAAGCAATGGTCTTATATATAATCCAGTCCAAGTACAATATGGCAGTGTTACCAAATGACCATTACAGAGAGAAGAACTTGGTATTCTGGGTGTGAGCCTTCTTTCTCCACTTAAGCCACTTGGTTTCTATTGATTCCACTGGCCTCCATTCAATTTAAGTTGGCATGTACTGTTGCTTAGCAACAGCATGCAGTCTACTTTTGTACTATCCCATGGAAATGCTGCTTGTCTGGAACATGACATTCAGCAGTATGGCTCAATTAAAAATATTTTTAAAAGAACACTTTCCACTTCTACTATTTGGATAGCCAAACTATCTTCAGGTAGAAATTGTATTGTCATTGTATCCTGGAATAACCCTCATATGTAAAAGAGGTAAGCCAAGATCTCTTCTTGAAATCTTCCAGTGATTCAGCTTAATGTTTGTGGCCTAAGAATATTAATCTAATCTTCCCCAACCTCATGTTCTCAAGAGATGATGAAGTTCTATCATTTGCAATCACAGGATCATTCCAAAAGCATGATGTCCAAAACATTAAGAGCCAGGGACTAAACTGAAATTAAATGCTTTGTGGAAATATTGGATTCTATCTGGAATTACATACTAATTCTTACACACGTTATGTTTGTTCCTCTTAAGTTCAAAGCAAGCTGTTTTTCTCTACTGACTGTCAACATGCCAACAGTTGTTAAACTAGTTATTCTAACCAAGACAATTTGCACATACTCTTTTGCTCATAGCTCATTTTCAAAAACACCCTAAGACAAACAACCGATTGCTATAACTACTCAATTTTATTGTAGCATACAAATCAATAAAGTCCTTCCAAAACTTCTTAAGCAAACCCAACGGTTTAGTTACCAAAGAAATTAAAAAAAAAACAGGAAATCAATTACAGACATGGACTATAATAGCCACCATGTAAGATAGACAACTAAAATAAAGACTGTATTCATGAACACCAATTGGCAGTCAGAAGACATGATGAAAACAACAATCTCACAACATGTTGAGTTGAGTTTCAACTAAAAAGTTGAAATTTTTAGATCAGGCCAAATCAAAAATTGCTAAGGAATTCCTGAAAGTTTGATGTTAGATAAATCAGCCATAAACTGACAGAGATTTACATATCATTTGAAAACACTATTGAAAGGCTGGGAAAGAAGCAGGTAACAGTCAGATAAGCAGAAAGCAGCTTATCAGGGAATCAATCAGGGGAAAAAGAGTATTCAAATCCGGAACCATCAAGAACCACACCTCCCCCAAAACTAGCAGGGCAAGTTACAGCCAGCAAAATAAACAGCCAGAAAACTCCATTCTTCTTTGCATATTGATAATGTTACATAGTTAAACAACAAAATGTCTGCAAGAAAACAAGCTCAGAGAGCATAATGAACCCAGTATTTCAACTTTGGGTTATATTTCTTCTATTGGAATTTGTGGTGTGCCATGTATCAAGTTTGGTATCTGCAATTTTTTTATCCAGAAATCTGATTATTTAAATGTTTTATTAGGTAATAAGTATAAATGAATTTCTGCTACATTATATCGGTCAATATTATTTAGTACTTTGAACATGAATGAGAGAATGACGGTCTCTGGCTTCAAAAATTAGTCAGCAAAAATATATCTTAAATAGATTTTGGTGCATTCAGAATTGGCTACTGCAGTTGCATGATTTACCCTTCTATAGATACATCATCTAAATATATACCAAATAATGAAACATGTTAAGAAAATCCATGTGTTTATTCTAGCAGTGACAAAAGCAGTGTTAATTCATAAACCCCTGACTCATAATGTTTTTCTTTATGAGTAGGTTAATCCTAACAGCTGTTCTATCACATTCCATGTGTTTAAGCTACCAGACTAGTGTTAATAGATTGTTGATTCTTGTACACTTGGTAAATATTTTGAATTTGCCTATTATAAATAAAAACAATTTTTATTTGACAATAGTGAAATGTTAAACTGGATATCTAGTAGAGAAAGATTTAACAATCTGATAGATAAGAACAGAATATTTCTGTTCTTACCAATTGGCCAGCAAAGACATAATCAGCATAATCTAAATAAATGGAAATTCTGTCTCTGGAAATCAGGCCATTGATTGAGGGGCTGCCAGAAAGGGTTTTGGGCATTGTATGCAGTTTGATAGCAATTCTTGGTGCAGAAAATGGTCAGCTGGATGATTAATTCCTGTTGTTAAATACTATGAGTTTTCCCATCTCTGCTGTACTTACAGTAACCTGTACTTGTAGTAACCTAGGCCATAACATCTACAGTAAGAAGGTAGGGTGAGAGGGTGGGGGGAAGAAAAACTATTAACTTTATTAAATGGCTAAGGACTTTTTCCTCCTTGCATCTAGAAATTGCCCCTCTCTTTTGAGCACTGTGTTCCATGGATACTCTGCTCTGAGCTGCAGGAAAGTTTGATTCCTTCAGACTGTGCTTTCCAGTGGTGGGATTCAAATTTTTTTTACTACTGGTTCTGTGGGCGTGGCTAGTGGGTGTGGCTAGGGGTGTGTGGCCATGTGACTAGGAGGGCGTGGATTTTTTTGCTTTTTGCAGCACCCTCCCGCCCATTTTTTGGGGCATCTGGGCCTCAAGGAAGCCTCCTGGGAGGGAATTTTGCTCCCAGAAGGCTTTCCTAGGGCTCAGGAAGGCAGAAAACTGAGCCTGGGGTGGGTGCACAGTACCCCCATGCTTCATTTTGGGGCCTCCCTCCCCAAAAAATGAGGGGGGGGCAGAGGGTTTTTTTTTGCCTTCCTGGGCCTCAGGGAAGCCTCCTGGGTGACGCAGTAAGTAAGCGAGGAGAATCCCGGCACAGCTGATCATAGGAACAGCGGATTGTCGGGAAGAAAAAAAAAAGAAATACTTTAAGGAGTGACTGGGCGGGGATAGCATCAGGTGGGCAGGGTGAGCAAGCATCGGGTGGGTGGGGCAAGCAAGTGACCGGTGACCGGGTGACTGAGTTGGGGGCATGGCCAGCCAGAAGTTACTACCAGTTCAGTGATCCATGCCAAATCCTTGCTACCGGTTCACTCGAACGGGTACAAACAGTTGAATACCACCACTGGTGCTTTCCCATGTTTACACTAGGTTTTTGAACTGGACCCTGACTTGGTGATCTGGATCAGCATAAATAGTGGCTGACCAGCAGTAATGATGGTAATGCAACTCCATAGCCCAATCTCTGACCGTGCATATCAACTTTTGTTCAGGCAGCTCTTAGCTCCATGGATCTAGTGCTCCTTGCAAGAGTGTCAAACCTTTGTTCAAAGCCACATTGAAGAAACGGTTGAGTGACATGGTAGGGTTGCACCATGAAATAACAGAGAGAAAGTCAGTTAACACAACTCCTTTCCCTGAGCTTGTCAGCTTTTCTTTGGATGGTTACTTGTTCAGGTTGATTCAGCATGCTGAGCTAGGGATTGGTTCAGAGATCTGTTGGATAAAAAACCTCCTCCTCCTATCACCTGCCTTCTCTCCTAGCCTAGCCAGCTAATCCACAGCCTGGAAGAGATGTAGTAGAAGCAGAGCATGAGTTCTGATAGTTGACTAAAAACTATAGCGGTGCTGTGATTGACAGATGGTTTTTCCAATAATAGGTGATGTTAAGAAGGAGGGAGAAACCAACTGTCCCTGTATGAGAAATGATGACACTATTATTTGGTTGCAAATCCAAACAAATAGCATTGGAATTGGCAATGGAGGCAATGAAATCTAAGCTGTTTAGTTTTTTTGCTGGCTCACATATGGGAAGAGAGCTAAACCTTGAACTAAACCATGGAAAAAAGTCTTACTTTAGGACACAGATATATAATTTAATGCAATGAAATTGTATAGTAGAAGACAATAATTTTGAATTATCAGTATTCTGTATAGCATTGCATATAGTGTCATGCATGTGAAATGGAAATTTGTTCTGCTATTTGGACTGGATTAAAATTTGATAATTTAATAGAGCTAACAAAAACAGAACTTGGTTTCTTAACACTTCCCCATCATAATCAAATTTATGCTTCTTTTTTACATTTTCATGTTTGTAAGGACAAAGTTGTAATGATTTACTGTAATTAAATCTCTCTCTACTTGCTTTATCATGACAGATCTTAACTATACATTTGCTCTTTCTTACTGTCTAGAAAATGATGGAGATGACAAAGAGGAAAGATATTGCCAGAGTATTACACAAATTCCTGAAGGCATATTAATCTCAAAGTAATCTGAAAAACATTAAAGTTAACCTCAGCATCTAATAACACGTCAAGTCTTTGAATTGAAGCACCATAGATATGTTTTTTCCCCTTTAATGGGAATAACTTCTGTTGGAGAAATAGATTTTCATACTATTTTCATTATAACATTAAATGAGCAAACAAAACATCACTCTCATAGTCTTCTCTAATCTAGCAAAATCCAGATATATTGGACAACTATTTTCATTTTGTCAATTTTAATATAAAACATCAGAAGGCCATTAATTCTAGGGATGGTTGTTAGCAAGGGCACATGATGACTTTTGTGGGCCCTAGTATTTGTGTCTTTTAGGGCCCCTCCCACAATAAAAGTAATAGTATAAAAATCATAGTTCATGTGATTTTAAATGTATTGTTCATATTTTAACAGGAAATAGGAAATGATATATTATTTGTCAACAGCAAATATATAATCTGTCAAAATTACTAAATGCTACTAATCATGCTATGACTATAGGTCAAAAATAAGATGATTTTTTATTAACATTAACATTCTGAATTTCTTGCCTAGATTTAATAAAATGTATGAAACTAATTATGGGTTGAGACAGTCTCGAACAAGGGTTATTATGTCCAAAGGTTACATTTGTCCTAGCTGTTAGCATGATTTTTTAGCCAGATAAAGTTATCTTCTTCCATGAAGATCTGCTATATCCATTCCTATATTGTGCTTAGCCATCTAATAGTTTCTTTTTTTTTTTAGGACACATCTCTGCCTTCCTCTGTTTCTTTATAACTGCTATTCCTTTACACATAAAATGATCATCTGGTTACATTCTATGATTGTTTCATCTATGAGTAAGATGGCTGTGACCCTGTTGTCTTGTACTGCTCTGCCCCGCAGTTCTGCTTATGATTGTTTAGGAGCGTTAAGTTATGGAAAAGGCTGAGAAGAGTCTCTATAGGAAGAGGCAATGCCACCAGCTTGAAGCATCCTCACAAGGTCTTCCAGGCTAAACAGCTGTGCCAATGCTAAATACTGTAATGTATGCCACAACCTCTCAGGCTGGAAGATATTCAGTCAGTGTTGAGAAGAGTAGCACCAGCCTGAATTTGTTCAACGCATTACAAATCATTTTCATTAAATGAGTAATCATTAATCACAATGTGTCTATACTTTGAGACAGGGAATTGCATCACTTGCATGGCACAAATCTTTATGTTGAAGTAAATCTAATTTGCTAAGTTGCAGAGAACTAAAACTCTTGCTCCTTACCTTTTTTTGGGGGGTGGGGNGGGGGGTGGGGAGTGGGTGGGTGGGGGTTACATTCTTATTGCTAAGAATATTCAGGTTATTTTATATGGATATCCAACAAAACGCTGCTGCATTTCCATCAACACTTCCTTTTCTGCACAGAAATATGTCTCTTCTTTCAATGATAACATAAACAATTTATGCTTCTCAGAATCAGTAACTTTTCCCATGCATTAATGAATAATCACATTTTTGGGGGGAGGACTATGAATCTGATAACAGTAATTAATTCAAAATCTAAATCTAGACTGATTAGTAGATTCCATACCTGTCTTGTAAATTCCTTATAAATAAGTGGTCCTCTTATGTCCTGAGAGATGTTTGTGTTTCATATCTCAGAGATAAATTTAAAGATATACATTTCATATTTTTGCATTTATTTATAGACTTAATTTCAAATCACTGAATGGCTATTAGAATTACTGTTCTAATGGTCACTGGATAGATGTGAAAACTGATTAATAGTTTTCAATAGTTTCTAGATGACAAAAACTTTAGTAACCAGTTATATAGAACATACCAGAATAACTCAGTTTAAACTGAATAACTCAGTTTAACATCTACCAAAATAACTCAGTTTAAACTGAATAACTCGGTTTAATATCTACCAGAATAACTCAGTTTAAGGAATCATCAGGATTATGGCTCTATTCTGTTTTGAGAGAAATACCTTTGTTTGCATGAAAAAAGTGCCACATTGAGTCTATTTCCAGGTAGGGCTAGAAAAGATCTCTTAAAAGCTGCAGAACCAACAGTTGGCATTAAACTAGGAAATTTGAATGTCTGAATCACTATAAATGGCTTTGGCTTTTATGTGCTATTAGATAAACATCAAGTAGTACATATGCATAAAATAATGAGATTACTGTGCCTAATTGTTTGTTGAGCTGGGACCATTGTAACTTCAGGTTGATAAAAACTGCAGTGAATATCATGCAGATGTGCAGGAAATATTGCCAAATCATATCTATAATTAAGGTAAGTTCACTTGTTTTCCTCTGCAAAAATATAAGATATCACTTATAAACAAGGATCAGATCATTAATAAACAGCTCATCACATTCTCTGGGCTCATGCATTACTGAGGGAATTATAATTATAATGATTCAGGTGACATAAGGTACTGAGTATGATAAACATTCTGGTGTACAAATTCATCAGCGTTAAAAAAAAATACTTTTTTGTGTGCAACATTTCTAATTGAGAATAGCTACTAAATCAAAGTGCAACCAGGCAGCAATTGTAACAAGTCATTATTACATTTTGTACCTTTAAGTGCAACTCGATGAGACATTTTGGGATATTTATGTCTTCCCAAAAGTCAATCAAGCTTCTTATTTCCCAGTGGGATTTCAAAAGTACACTTAGTGCTAAATCAACAGATTTCTGCATATTGCTAAAACAAGTTAGTGTAGCAGTCACAGGAGATAAAAGAGAACAGTATGTTGCTTCCTTTAAGAATTGTGCAAGAAGACATTTCAGGACTCTTGGTCCTATTGAACAGGTTACATAATCAACAAAAATACTCACTTATTTTTGTACATAACAACCTACACAATCTATGGATTTTTCAGAATGAAAGTTCCACAACTTCTATTTTAGCCAAATCTAACTGCAATTTAATGCACAGGATTAGAATGGAGAGCTGTGGAATAAAGGATTATGACTGGGTTTATTCATTGCACTCATTCATTCATTCATTCAATTTCTATGGATGTCCATCAATCAATCAGTGGATTACTGTTAAAAATTAAAAACATTTTAAACAATAAAAACAGTAAAAACATAAAAACTCTAAGATATCTACATTAAATATACATAGGAGCAAACTATAACACGGTTTGTTTGGTTTTAGCTTACAGCTATTGTGGTTTGTAAGCTAGGCCTATTGTATGTCAGCTGATTATGGTTTACTCATTAAACCACCATGGTTAGGCAAAAACTATGCTGAAGTATAAAAAACTGCTTTTAAGTACTCTATTTCATTCTATTTTGGGTTAATAGACAACATAATCTTTTTGAAATGGATTTCTTTCATGTGCAAACTATTTGCTACATCTCAACATAAATAGTAAGTTTATGTGAGTGCCCAAAACTTCTAAACATACATTGTAGATCTTTTAACTTAGTTCAGCATATAGTTGAGTGAAGTAGCTGCAACAAGAACATAACAATTCTGGAGGACCATGAAAAGTCAAATACCTTATTTTACTCATCTGCTGAAGAATATGGAGAATAAACACATTCCCAAATGTAACCAAGTTTGTGGTCTCTTTAAAGAAAACCAAAAGTCTAGGAATTTGATTTGGGTATTTGTACCAGAGATGGTATTCAGCAGGTTCT
>AZIM01006011.1:23388-38544 GCA_000516915.1 Ophiophagus hannah | reverse complement strand
CCTGCCACCCCCACAAAGCCACCCCATGCCCACCAAGCCATGCCCACAGAACTGGTAGTAAAAAATTTGAAAACCACTACTGCATAAAAGCCAACTGGGTGATCTTGGGCCTCTCTCAACCCAACTTACCTCACAGAGTTCTTATTATAGAATAAATAGGAGGAAGAAGTTGTATTGGATTTGTTTACCATCTTGAATTATTTGAAAAAAAATTATAAAGGCAGGATACAAACAAACAAGTAATAAATAAATAAATATTGAAACTTTACATTTTTTGATATGGATGTGAATTATTATTATTCTTGAAAATAGAACTAGACCATACCATCTATTTCATTTTCTCTACATTTTTCATGGTATTTACAAGTACTGATTTAAGGGGAATATTTCACTTTTTGTAATTTTGGTTAAAATATTGAATTAATTTCATGTTCTGAAATTGGCATAAAAATAGAAAATCGTAGTTTTACACACCCCTTTTTTGCAATGCATATACTTTGAAGGTATTTCCCCCCATTTTTTTGTGCTTTTAATGTGCATTTTCTCTGAGGGAGATGGGAGGTTCAAAAAATGTGAAAAATAAAAATTTAAAAAAGAATTCCCAACATTTGCTTATATGTGGGACCTCTTATACACTAGACAAGTCATGTATATCCACCTAAATGTTCTCAGGGACAAAATTACTCATCTATCTCTACTTGAGATATAGGGGCTAGAGATTTGGGAAGATTACTGGGATCTTTGAGAAACCTTAAACGAATAGCAGTTTGGGTGAGAAGTCAGTAAGATGACACCTTGGAATGAGGGATGGCAAGATTTTAAAGCTAAGCAGTGGAGCTCTAAAAAAAATATTTCTTAAAGAGGAAGTCAAAGGGTAAACCAAAAGCTCTTCCTAGTATTGCAGAGTGACAAATTAATTATTATGATAAATCAAATCTAAGTATTTAATCCAATTCTGAAACAAAGGACTGATGACGTTCAAATTTCTTGCATAGATATTTGATTTTTTCTTGAATTTATAGATTACATTTTTCTGTCCCTTCAATGTAATTTAGGAGGTGCCCAACTTATTCTTAGCTATTCTTACAACTGAGAATTTAGAAGTGCTAGATAAATGTTATTTTCATATTTTAGCTAAGCTTTTCACAATGTATGAGCAAAATGTTCTGTAAAATAAGCAAAGACCAGTGGATATATGACTGATGTTACAGGTTTTGTAATATCACACTGGCACAATGGTGGTGCTCTTTGCTCTAAAAATCTTTCAGATGACTAATAATGTCTCACTCAACATTTCTGTTTAGTGATAAGTTTTTCTGATTGCAATGCCAAGCAAAGCTTACTATTGTTCTTTGATGGGGTGGCAGGTAGATGAATTATTTTCTCATTTTCACTGAAGAAGAGTCAGGATTTGTTAATTTTATTTTCATTTAATGAATGTTGATTAGTTGAATGCTAAGTATTGGTTAATGCTAGATGAACAGAAAATGCTTGTGTCGTGGGACAAGTATTAATACAGAATTTAAAGTGCTATGTCTAATACATTTCTAAATACATGCCTAATACATTAAAAAAAAAACATTTGGATCATTTTCAGTTCATCTTCTGCTATAATTAGAATCCCTCAGCTGCTGTACTTTTTAGCAATTGAGCTTGTCCTGTAAGGTGGACAACCAGCTTGAATCACTGGGAAGCCAATATGAGCTGTGAATCAATCTATAGCCAAAAATGACAACTGTGCTTTTAATTCCTTAATTCTCCTTCGCAAGAGCTTTCTTTAACCTGATGCTTGCTGGGGAGATTAGAATGTTATTCACAACCTTCCACCTGTGCTCTATGGGAATTCTAGATAATTGTGTACACTCCCAATGGTATAGCTCACAACTTCATAGAGATATGCATGTCTCTTAATCACTACAAGATAATGGTTCGTGAAAGAGGAGTGGACATGTTAGCTTTCTTCTAATATCTGAGAAGATGTCACAAGAAAGAAAGAAAGAAAGAAAGAAAGAAAGAACTCAGTGTTCTGATTGTTACATTCATTGTTAAACCATTCATGATGACCTCAGTACGCTAGGTATTAGTTGAGGATGCCATCTCTTGCACATTTTAGCAGTGCAATGTATTAAAGATAAAACTATTTTAAGTGAAATGATCTTCATGTGTATAGAGATTTCCAGTCATCCAGGTCATGGTTGTCCCAAAGATGCTTCTTCAAAAGGCAACTAAACTTTATCTGTTTTCCTTGAAGATGTTTCGCTTCTCATGTAAGGAGCTTCTTCAGTTCTTACTGAATAGTGGAGAATGGAAGGATTTATATTCCTTACAGCCATCTGGTTGTTAGCACTCTTTCTGAGAGTTGTTGGAGGTTTATCTGTGTCCTCGGGTCACCAGAATAATCTTCCTTTCATAGTTTTGCAAGGAGGATACCTAAACACTCTAGAATGTTCCTGCAGAATGCAGAAGTGAAAAGTGTAACAACATGAAAAATATTTGGAACATATTTTGTTCTTGTCAATCAAGTGAAATTGAACTTCTACAACTGCATTATTATATATACTGTATATATATATTTTCTACAAAGACTCAATGAAGAATATTTTACATACATAATAAGGATACATCTGATGAGTCTTCAGTCAAACTTTTCTTCTCTCATACAAAGCAATAGGCTTCTGCTGCAACTGCGAAGTTCGGTGCAGGTGCAGTGAGAATCCACAGGTAGGTAACACATATGAACTGAAAATGTTAATTGTATCACAGTTTTTATTTTATAGTTTGTGTTTCATTATCTCTGATCTATGGTCATAAACACATACACAGATATATTCATTAGTGTAGTTTAATTTTAATCATTTCATTATATTATTCTGTTTCACACTCTATTTTCACTTCTTTGTTTAAAGATGTAGTCTTATTATTAAGATCTTTATATAAAGATCTAGATGTTGTGATATTACAGTAAATAATATATTAATTGTTATAGTATTTTGCTGGTACTGCCTACTTTCTATTATAAATGGCTGCAATTATTATTGATGTTATTTTATACTGGTCTACAACTGAAATAAAGATTTGATTTGAAATAAAACCCATTCCCTGCTTCATTACTTAAACAAAAGTTTCACCCAGCAACTTTAGACATAGATTAAGATCTGAGCATATTCATCAGGGTAATAGATTTCCTTCAGACAGCAGAAACCATTGCTTATCTCCGAGTCCCTCGAAACACTTCTCTGTTTTAAATTAGTTTATCATTGGCAGGGGGAGCTACTGCCCTATTTAAGAAGTACCAATCCTGCTTGGCCATATGGAAGCAATTGCATTGTTCTTTCAAATCTATTTTGGAATTGTTGATCCTAGTGGTATAATGATGCTCCTCCTGTCTTATCAGAACATAACCCTTTGCAAACATTTTCCCTACTTTGAACCATAAGAAGCAACACACTCCTCCCGGAAAACTGAAACTTGACAGCTTTGCATTTAGTTTCTCATCTGTATAACTAGGGTTTGAGGACTGCTAATGGGGTGTATTATGCCATATAAATCTTTGCTTGCAAATGCTATGCAAAGCAGAAGTGAAAAGTGTAACAACATGAAAAATATGAAAACCTTAGAGATATTTAATATGAAAAAAAGGAGAATCAACAAATGTGTGCCAGTTTAGCTGTTGCCTCAGGGTTAATTTCTTGATGGCGTAGTGATTCAGCTGTCAAGATGCCTGAGTAGACTTATGGTCATCATGATGATTGGCTATGGATTCAATATCTTTTTTCTCTATAAGAAGTCAATAAAGAGGAAAGGTCAAATTTATTCAAACAAATTGACCACACAGTTTGGCAAATATGCAGGCAGACTCGTTAACTCAATTCACATCTTTTGTGTCAAGTTTCTAACATACCATACATCTGTAAAAATGCATTGATTTGTACTGCTGACATAATGTATTATTTCTCCAAAGATTTTTTTTATATATCGGGTAATAAAATATGGTACATGAGCTTTTATTATTTGTTTAGTCTATTAGAAAAGTAATAATCAATGGAGAAACAACAAAACAAACTAGGATAAGGCAGGTTTATGTTTAGCCTGCATCTAAGCAAGATGAAATACAAATCAATATACATCTCAACATTTTGTATATTGACTTTTCAACACCAATAACAAGTTGTAGAAAACCCCCAAAATTAAATTAAGATTGAAAATCACCTCACATTCCCTAAATGGTAGAACAATTTTTCTGCTTGGGATGAAAATATAACTTCTAAGATGATCTACATACAGTACTCTAATTACAAAATGTAAAAAAAATACTAAATGAACAGACAAAATTAATCATTAGAAATCCTTTGTAGCTATACTTGTCACTTTCTGACAGTGAGAACAATCAACCANNNNAACACCTTGCCCTCGGAAGTTGTGGGAGTGCCANTTCCAACTCTAATTATCTGTTATCTGTTATCTCAAACTTTATACAAGGAGCAAATAACAAGACAAGGACATTGTGTCCTTTAAGATTTCAGCTTACAAAATTCCTTGTAATACCATCATGGGCTGATAAAGCCTGAATTAAAACACATTGCTGCTAGTCTTTCTATTCTACTATTATTAAAATTTTCTCATAAACAAACCTTCTGAAAAAATGAATAGGACAGTATTTTTAAAAAAAGGAGAGAGGGAAATGGATATCAATAAAATGCAAGCACAGGTTTTATTTTCACAGAGACCCCCAATTTCAAACTTGAGTGTTGGTCTGCATTTCAAATGAAATGAATTCACAAACTTAAATATTAATTGTATATGCATTTAAATCAGATATTATCTGAAAGATTAACTGAGTGAAATGGGGATATGCAATAGAATGTTGACTCATGTTGCCAACGATATTTTAACTGTACACATAGGAAATATGAGTGTAACAGTCATTTTTGCAAACATATGTAGCATGTAACTAGACTTGGAGCCAAATTTTCTTAAGCATCAAAAGTCTTATCAGAAAATATGACACCTAGAAAAAGCTTTCTTCCCCTAGCTCATGTTATGGGTGCACTTGAAATAGTCCTTTCCTATAACAGATGTTCCTTGTGCACAGGCATCTGGAAGATCCCATGATCATCATAAGCTATGCATCATTATACTATTGCACAAGTGACCCTAATAAAGTAATTTGTGTCACTTGTGTCATGTCACAAATAATGTACAGTACAGAATTCATGTCATTTGTGCAATGTCATCATGCATGTTATTTTACACATTCCCCATCCCTCAACCAATTCCCATGTCTCCAAAGCCACAATAGGGGAGGACAGCTCCAGGATTTGATAGGACTCTAATATGAAGAAGAAAAAATAATAATCCTATTCCATACATGATTGTTCAATCTTGATAGGGCTTTTCTGCACCTTTTAAAGAGACTACATATGACATGTAGAATGCACTTAATGTGGGAGTGAGTTTGGTTATTCGGATATAGACTACATGAATAGAGGTGGTGAAGTGGGTGGTGTGACAGCAGGGACCATTTGCTGGTGTTACTATAGCAGAGCTCAAAGTCCAGACAGTCAATAGATAGCAAATGTTACAGGTTTTCTTTATTTTTTTTGCTGAGTTCTATTCAATGTCTCATTTGGTTTGTCTGTCCAATATATGGAGTAATTTGGGAGCATCTTTTGCATGGGTATAGCCAAATTTCCATAGTTTCATGGGTCAGATGGTAAAGAATGTTTTACAAATTGGAGAATTGGATTATGCTTTCAGGTCTGAAAATTTGATCTACATTTTTATTTAGTGCAGCTGAACTCTGTTTTATTTGGAACCACTTCTACTGCTATTTTCCATTATAATTTGCCAAAGTGGAAATTAGAGGGATCTTCCTTCCTTCCTTCCTTGTCCCTCCCTCCCTCCTTCCCTTCCCTTCCTTCCTTCCTTCCTTCCTTCCTTCCTTTTTCTGAGAAAATGGAAGCAAAGGTGTTCAATACTTACTCTTTCCCTGGAGGTATCTGCCTGACCTACTAAGTTAGATAGGGTAGGCATGCTCTAGGACTCCTTACCTTAAATTTTGCCCTCTGATGGGACCTTTGAGGCATGCCAAAGGATGTAGTAGCCACCAAAATCCTTTGGAACAGCCTCCCACCAGAGATCAAAGTGATATCCTTTTAGACATCCATAGGGCTGTTAAGTCCTGGATCTTTCCCTAAACATAGGGGTATGATAGGGGAGGGTGAACTGTGAGGATGTTTGGTCCAGCATCTTGAGGAAAGGTATGTTTTTAACAATATTTTCTGGATCATTGTGAGCTGCTTTGAGTCATTGTATAAGATAGGTGGGCATGTTAATTCAGTGAATAAAATAAATCAGAGATACATAATATTATGTAGGAATTGAATAAAACTCCAGAGAGAATCCTGTGATGATAAATTTATGCCTCAATATATTTGCATTGCCCTTGAATGGAGGCAGTTCTGCTTCTCTCTGCCTCTTTCTTGATTTATAGATATCAGCAATAAAGAAATGGGGATGAAAAGCCACAATTTCTTGAAAACATCTGAAAAATTTCCACTCCCTAATGGTGCAAGTGTTAAATGAATATTCTGAATGTTCCATCTAAATTAACTCTGTTTAGAATTTTCAGTTCAGAGAAGGCTGTATATTTGAAACAGTGGATGTCATCATATTAAGGAGTTAACAGGCAAATTATAAACTTCTCATATTCCACAAAATGCAGTGCACATGTGCAACAGAAAAAAGAAGAAGAAAGATTATAGGTGTCAGCTGTGCTACCATATGTTGCTCTGGCAGAGGCACAACACAATGGTGACAATTTCTGTTTTACTGAATGAAGGCCTGTTTTGATTCCTGTTGGTTACAGCAACTACTGTACCTTTTCGGCAGTTTGTTAGTTTTGAACATTTCCCTCCACATTTCACCCTATTTACTGACTAACCTAGCCTGTGTTTATTTAAGGTAGTGTTTTTCAACATTGGCAGCTTTAAGATTCTGCACTTCAGCATGCTAGCTGAGGACTTCCGGGAGTTGAAATCCAAACATCTTAAAGTTGCTAAAGTTCAGGAACATTGATCTAAGGCAGGGCTATCAAACTCCTGGCCTATGGGCCGGATGCATCACGTGCTGACCACGCCCACGCCCAGGTTAGGAAAGGGAAAAAAAGTCCCAATACCTCATGTGACGCTGCTGTGACAATGTGAGTTTGACACCCCTGATCTAAGGATTCTGCTAAACTATATTGATATGTGATCTCATAGAATTCTCTTGAGACAGTAGTTCTAACCATCCTTCTCTCTAACATCCTACTTCTTTATTTTGCTTAAAACCCAAATTTCTTGAAAAAAATCCACAATTAATGAGAATAGCTGTCACTAATTTTAAGACACTGTGTTATAAAAGAGTTGATTTATGTATTTATTTTTTATTTATGTAATCATTTTATGCTGCTTATTCCCAAAAATACTAGGTGGCTTCCAATCATAAATAATCTCTGCCCTCTGATTTCTTCTTGGCCAAATTTTGTGCTGTAAGTGAATTGTAAAAACATTAATTTTGAAATATTAGTTCAAAGTGATTTGACTGGATCACAAATTCAATTGACTTTCAGAATTGAATCGGGTTCTTAATGGCTCTGAATTATTTTGTTTTCATATTGATATACAAAATTGAACTGATCTGAACTGAATCAAAATGTCAATCTGAATCAATTTTATGAATCAATTTGAATAGTTACATTGAGCCAAATGAATAAATGAATTATTCAAAGTCCATAGATTATCTGTATACTCTCAGTTATTATTTTTTATGTTTTCTTTGGTTCTTTTTCTTTTGTCCAACCATTTTCCAATATTCATAGTTTTTAGATAACTAAGAATTTTTATGAGAAGGAAAATGTATTATGCCTAGTTCTGGACTTCTTGCACTTTCTTTTTTCTTAGTTTATTGGCTGTAGTTATTGTAAGAAGCCAGCAGGATTTGTTAAAAACAGGTTGTCAGAGATAAACCTTATTGATTTTTCTGACAAGGTAACTAGATCAGTGGACCAAAGGATTGCTGTGGATGTAGCATATTTAAGACTTTAGTAAGTTTTTTGATAAAGTACCAGTAGTTCATAACACTCTTTTTGATCAACTGGAAAAATATGGGATGGATGGTCCCACTATCAGATGGATTGTAGCCAATGTTGGTCTGTGTCCATATGGAGAGAGTTATGCACTTAAATACCTCAGGGTTCTGTCCTGAGCCCAGCACTCTTCAAACCTGTGTCTTAGATTAGGGTAAAGAAGGGAACGTCATAAAATTGTGGTTTAAAACTGGGAAAGGGCAGGTATCACAGTCTTCAGCATTGAACTCTATTCAGATATTCATTGGTGAGAACTGTAAAGTTCTGCACTTGACCAAAAGAAACAGAAGGATAGATACAAGACTGATAGTGCCTTAATTAGTAGTAGTAGTAGCACTTGTGAGAAGGATCTGGGAGCCTTGGTAGGTCACAGATTAAACATGAGCCATCAATGTGCCATAGCTGCCAAAAAGCCAATGTGATCTTGGGTTGTATTAGAATAGTACTATCACTTCCTCTATAGTGCTCTCACAGGAAGTGATAGCACTATATGCTGCCCTGGTCAGAGAGCAGCTGGAATATATTGAGTTACCAAGTGCAGCTATGGTCACCATAAGACAAAAATGAACTGGAAATTGTGCAGAGAAAAATGAAAGGGTGGTAAAATGATTGAAAGCTCAATTCTACAAGAAGTGGTTAAAATAACAAGGTATGTTTAGGTTAAAGAAGAGAAGGATAAGGGAGACACAATAGCAGTGTTCCAATATCTGAAAGGTCTTGATAGCCTTCCAAAAAGCTAAAAGTTTGGTGGTCTACTGAATCACCAGAGGAAGGGCAGCCACAGAAAAGATATACTTCCCAGATCCCACTAAATGGCAGGATTTCAGGGAAGGGATCAGGAGCATGCCTTTCCTATCAGATCTAGTGGGATGAGCAATTATTCTTAGGATGAAGCTCTTCTGTAAATAACCACAAGAGGCCAGAATGTTGTATTGGTATTAAATATCACATTTCCCAAGAGTGGCCCACCCCCTGTCTCATATCATACTTTCCAATGCCCATCACCAGAACAATACTCTCCCCCTATCATCTCTTCTCTTTCTCCATCTGGCTTTCATCTCCCCCCATCTCCCATCCCCAAAGATCTGGGACACATCCAACCTATACAAATATGATAAATATTCAAAAAACCTTAAACTAGATAGACAAGCTCTGTTCAGGTTCCAGCACTTTTTAATACTCGGCACCTCCACTTGAGCAGGCCTTTTATCCAAACATTTCATCCAAATATTCTTTCACACAATTCTCCAGCTCTCTCAAAACCAAAATCTTCCCCTTCCCTCACACACTCCTAAAGCTACAGCACCTCCAGCCTCCCCATCTCTCCCATAAGGAGAACAAGAAAGTCCAAACCACATCTAGTCCCATGCCAACTACCAAACCACATAAAAGCTCCTGGCTCATAAAAATTCTAAGCAAATCCACAATGATTAATTGAATGCCACAGTCATTAGGCAAACAAGGGCTATGCTATGGGTGGTTTTGTTGAAAAGTGGAAGTAACTGCCAGTTTGGGGCAAAACTCAGTAACATGACTGCAGGATGCTGCAAATGGCTATAAATACAGTAAGCCTTTTTTGCCAGGCACCCTAAGTGTGGTCACATGACTGTGGGGAGAAACTTGATTGCTGGAACTTCAAATCTGGGTTGTAAGTAGCCCCTAGGTTGGCCTGTCAAAACTTCAAATGGTTACTAAACGACTGGCCATTAGTTAAGGACTATCTGTATCTATTGCATTCTTATTTTAATCATCAGTTCCTGAAGAGCAAACATCCTTCCCTTCAAGTTTTCCTCAGTATATTCATTTTAGTTTTTGGTATTGCTGTCTCTCTGTATGTATCTGATCAATTAAAACTGATCATGTCATTGTAGCAGAGGGCATAATACTAATAGAGCTGCATAATTCCAGGGTTTCCTGTCACATTCATTTTCAGTTCTAAAATTTACTTGTTTTACTGCCACATAGAAAAGAGGCTTTAATTGGAATTTCCATAATGAGTTCAGATCTTTGACTAATTACTTTTTCCTGAATTTGAGCCATCTAATTTGGGACAAAATTCCTGCTAAATAGTTGGGACTTTATTAATAGCCATATCTCAGGTAGTTTCCTTGGTGCTTTACTGAACTAATTAAATTCATTATTAGACTGAAGTAATTTTTTAAAATTAAGGGTGTAAGGTACAATCTAGTAAATGTTAATCAAAACTAAATCCTGCAGACTTTAATGAAAGTAAAAGGTAATATAGTTAAAGTCCATTAACATAAAATCCAGCTTTCATTGATCTAGATGTTAGACCTACTGTGTTTTGTGAGCCTATGCAGATAGCATAAGACCACAATTTCATAAGATTACATTTTATTCGTGATTGTTTTTGATTGTTTTGTTTAAAATCCATTATTGTATCAACAGAAATGGTGGAATACTTGCAACACAGAAGCACTGCCAGGTGATATTCGGTTCACGCAATCCACACCACACTTTCATAATTGTGCAAAGAGAAATGAGGTAGTGTCTGCTATATGAGCATCACAAATACACTATGTATAGCATTACCTATATTTTTAATCTTTGATTTTTTAAATCTCTGTAAACATTACCAGAAAATATATACTTGAAACCAATGACCTTTCTTCATGGACATGAAGCATACAGTTGGGGAGTGAGAAGTATTTATTCCATTTCTTTATAGTCAGGCTTGAAGGTCTGTCAGCATTTTTTCTAAATTATTTGTTTGATTAGTTTCCATTTTACCTTTCTTTTCAAGTCTTATTCCATGCCATTTCCCATTCCTAGGCTCATAATCTAAGAAACATTTTACCAAAATTAAAGTTTAGGACATAATAATAATGTTTATGGAGATTCTAACTCATCCACATCATGGTTGTCCCAAAGGTACTTTTTCAAAAAGCAACTGAAGAGGACTGAAGAAGCTTCTTGGATGAGAAGTCAAAAGTCTTCAAGGAAAACCAAAGAAAGTCCAGTTGCCTTTCGAAAGAGCACTTTTGGACAGTAAACAATAACATGTAATTGTAGACACAAACATTTTAAGAAGTAATAAATAATATTTATTAGATTTATTTCAATCTACAAAGTGGATTTTCAGTACACTTTCATCAATGGACTATCTTTCATCAGGATCAGTGGACATGCCTCTTAATGAGTTATGGGCAGGAAACACATTCCATTCACACTGAAATTGGTGTTTCTTTTATATCATTACAGAGTAGACTGTAATAGTAAACCTCCCAGCCTCTGGAAAAAGATGCAATTCTTCAGTAGCCAAGGGAAAACACAGGGAAAAAACATCATAAAATGGAATTTATCCTTGTGAAAGTATGAAGCAACCCATAAGCATATGGATTCTGAAGGCACTGATCATCCTCAGTGTTGCATTTCTTCTCTTCCATGTTTATTGACCTCTTCCTAGTTAAAAAGTATACACTATTTATATTATTTGTTGACTGCAACTTTGTGACAATTGCATACATGAAATTGCTATGACAGAAAAGTAAACCATCTCAAATGTTAGTCTTGGTAATTCTAAGTTTTTGTATAATAACATTTTGAGAAATGTTCCCAGAGAAGGATCTGTTTAAACCTAGAACCTATTTAGTCTTGTCCTGCTACTGATAGCATCTGGAATAGCAGCAGCATCTTCTCTTCCTCGTGTTTACATTATTTTTCCTCAGTTAAATTATTTGGCAGATTTTTAAAAAAGAAGTTTCAGTTGGCTACATTTTTTTATGCCTTTCAGTATTCAGAATTCAAATTGATATTTGAGCTGACAGGTATTAAATTTCATGGGCAGGTAACAGTTGACTAATCTGAGGAAGAAGAAATTGTATGCCATCATGGCATAATCAAATAATTTCCCCCATGGCTTGTATAGAAGGAGCCTCTTGTGATATGGATGTTCAGTTTTTAAAATCCAGCATCTTTATGCATTTAGTATTAAGTTGACTTTTGTACTGGAAAGGCTGGTTCCATAATAATGCCTTAATCTTTGCCCTTTTCAATATTTCAAGTTGTTTTTTTTTAAAAATAACAAATCATGTCAATTATTTTTTTATCATTATAGTCACTGCATACTGAAGTTTAGTGCTTCAGTCCAATCTGTATTATTTGTGTCCAAAGAAAGTAATAAATAAACATTGTTGGAAGCATACTTATTATTAGATAAAAAAGGAGTACACAATGGATGTCGACCAGAGGGAGACAAAAAAGCAAGCAAAAGTTATCCTAAATTTATTTATTAATTTAATTACAAGGGCAGGTAAATATATGACAAGAACTTGCAGGAGTGGTTCTCAAACTCTTCAGCCTCATTGATCCCTTCATGAAGTTTCAGATTACTCTTTAACTCCTAAATGTTATGAAAATAATAAATGCTACTTTAACTAGTAGTACTATGAATAACAATATCAACAACAATGAACTTTTGGATAGCTCTACTGAGACTTGAAGGGTTGATGTTGACCACTTTGGGAAACTCTACCTTAAACAAACCAATAATGGCTTTTGAGAAAGCCACACAGTGCTATTGTGTAGCCAGCAGATATCTTTAGCTATTTTCATGATAAACCATGGACTAGAAATAGCAGAATTGACCAAATGTGCCAACTCTTTTGCAGCTGACTAGGGAGAAAATTATTTACTTTCATATCTTAAAAAGTAAATCTGAGATTAAAGTTTAAAAAAATGAAGAAATCTGTAGTAAAATGCATTTCAAATGAAATGGACGTAACACATTTTGGAGGTCAGCAATAATTGTTGGAGATCACATATCCATTTGGTGATTTCTAATTAGAGATCTAAAAGAGGCAAAATGAATCTGTAATATTTTTCTAACTTCCCGATTTCTTTTGTTTTATATTCAGGAATCTAAACTATTGGTTCTAATTTGCATCAGCAAACAAAGCTCCTGCTGCTAACCATCCTTAGGAGGAAAGCTCCCACAGCATGAAACAATAATCATATTTATATTAATAAGTGAAATTCACTCCCCCTCCAAAAGCTTAATTGAATAGTTCTTACTAACTGTCAGGATTATATTGTAGGCATTAATATTTGGAATAACAATAAAAAGACAACTCTGACAATATGTAGAATATTTTATCTTAAAGTTCAATAGTCTATCAGATGAAACTTTAGATCTGATATCAATTGGTAACTATGTTAATACATACAAAAACATCTCTTAATATTGAAGTAATTGATTGATAGTGAACATGGATAGTATACTCACTATTGAATATATGTTCACTGATGAACATCAGAATATTTGCTTTTAATGTTTTGGTTGAAAGGGAGGGAGAGTGTTAGTTCAACCATCTTCAAATGGAAGCATTTCTTAGATTAAATCTTCAGTCCATCAATCATCAACAAAAAATTTTTTTTATGCAAATAACAAAAGCAGCAAGCAATTCTGTGATCAATTATACTGGTATTGCTTCAGATGATATAATGATTCTATACTAATAAATGACCAGTGAATCACCTGCCTAATGTTCTATCTTTTGGCATGATTAAGGAACTATATTTTATGTGCCTATTAATCATTGCCATTTCAGAACTGCCCATCATTAGCTTCACATCCTGGTTATTACTAACTTTAAAATGAGGACCACATTTAGGTTATATGTCTGTGTAATACTTAATACTCCTGAGTCTTGATTCCTGAAACGTAGACAGAGTCCATTCTTTATGGACATGCTTAAGTAGTTGCTAACAAAAGAGAGGCATATGAAATTAGGAAAATAACTTTCCTTTTGTTGAAATTATGCAGGGCAACATAATAAATGCTACTCAGTAACCCTGTTTTTTACCTTATATACATTTGTTATATGTATATTTGGAAGGGGAGCGCCTTGCCAACCTCAGCATCACCTATTTTCCTATTAGAACTCTCCAGTGTCATGGAATGATTCCTTCCGCAGCACAATTACCAAGGCAGACTTTTCTAAATAAAAGCATGGCTCTACCTTATTTTATATTTAGAAAATTGGTAATTGTGTATCGTTCTATTCTATGAGGATTCCTTGGTGCTCTCTGAACTTGGCTATTTTCTTGCAGATGTTTCATTACCCAAACTAGGTAACATTTCAATCCTGAGCTACAAATATTCTCCTTTATTATTACTATTCTATGTTTGCATGACCATGAAATTCATATTTTTAGTTACCTTCATATTTTTTCCAAAATACCTGATTTTACATAGGACTGTATTATTTAGTTATTTTTTAGTTATATTATTTTAAAGAAATGTTGAACTAAAATTAAAGTGGGCTTCTCAAAGCACATTATTTGTGTGTGTGTTCATATGTACAAATAGGTAGTTTTTGATTTACAACAGTTCATTTAGTGACTGTTCAAAGTTACAACAGGATTGAAAAAACTTACTTATGACCATTTTTCAGTTACAACCTTTTCAGCATCTCCATGATCATGTGATCAAAATNCAGATGCTTGGCAACTGGTTCATACTTATGCCATTGCAGAATCCTGGGGTCATGTGGTCACATTTTGTAACCTTCTGACAAGTAAAGTTAATGGGAAAGCCAAATTCACTTAACAACCAGGCTACTAATTTATCAACTGCAATGATTCACTTAACTGTGGCACAAAATGTCATAAAATTATGTTAACAAATTCTACTTTAGAAGATTCTAGAATTACTCTAGAATCAATGATGATCAAAATGACAACAGCACAGAATCTTTTGACATTTCAACATTAACAAATGTGTTATTGGATAAACATTGTGAACTAAGATATACTTTATAAGATGCACAGTGTATAGTTCTGAGAAAGAATCTTTTTTGTTCTCCCTGTTGTTGTTGATTAAAGAAAAGGAAAGCAGAAGGACAATGCAGAAAGAAGTGAAAGACAGTAGGAAGGTGCTAAGATGGTTCTTAGGAACAAAGCAGGAAGGTATTTAGATCCAAACTTCTGATTTTATTTATTTATTTATTTGATTTGTCTATTGCTTACAAGATAATAAGTATAAGGGTAAACATAGTTATGAATAC
>AZIM01006009.1:25139-36635 GCA_000516915.1 Ophiophagus hannah | reverse complement strand
ACAGAGCTCAAGAGGGCTGTGTGCAGCCCACCTGAGCTCTTTTTTTGCTGGCAGAGGCACCGCAGGCCAGTCTTTCGCTGTTTCCAGGGTGGCCTCGCAAGCCAGATCTAAGCACCCCGTTGGCCGGATCTGGCCCCCGGGCCTTGAGTTTGACCCCTCTGCTCTATAGCATGGTGATATGGGAAGTTTAAACATGTTGATCTTGAAAAAGTGGGATTCTCAATCCTGTAAACCACAGAATGGTAATAAATCCATGTCCCTCTTGGCCTCTCAAGAGATGACATGTAATTGGATCGAAGTGGTCTTAAAGAGGCTGTGGCCTGTTCCCTGCTCAAGAATGTTTATGGGATCCAACAATTTTGAGAGAAGTCTGTTGAGAAGGTGGTCAGCTATAGTTACAGATGAAATTAATTATCTGGACCTCTTTCATTTGGCTCTCAGACCAGGATATAATACTTAGACAGCACTGATTGCTCTTATAGATGATCTGTGAAGGCACTGTGATAGAGATAGTATATCCATCTTAGCTCTTTTTGATTACCCAGCAACTTTTGGTACTATTAATCACTATTGATAGCAACATTTGGTCAGTTTAGGTGGCAAATGTATAACTGGACTGGTTTCAAGGTTTAGGAGATGTAAGTATGGAGCTGCACTAGTTGTCCTTCTACTAGGACCATTTCCAGTTGGTATTTCATGGTGGAATCTAGCTCAAGGCTCCTGTTTTGCAGGATCCTCAGGGCTCTTATTTAATATCTAAATGAAACCAGTGGGTGAAACATCTGTTGGTACAGTCAAGTATCTTCAAGAAGTCATATATACCTAGTTATACATTCTCCACCTAGACTGATCATTTGTTGCCATCGAAGTCTTATTTTGTTGTGGAAGTTTGGACAGGAAAAAATAGCATTCAGCTTAAACAGAGCAAGCATGGTATCTTTGGACTTTTGGATCCCATGGCTCTGGGGATTCTTTAGTTTTGGTTCTGAATGAAGATATTTTCCCCCAGGCAAACCTTGTATGAGATTTGAGGCTCTTCTTGGACTCAGTTCCTGCTGGAAGAACAAGTGGCAGCTGTGGTTAAGGACGACAATGCTTTGAACAACTCCACCCTGATCAATAACTGTGCCAGTTCCTGGACTGAGAAGTCCTACTTCAGTCTCTGATGCCTTGGTCATTTTCTGTTCGTATTACTGCCACACACTATGCAGGAGGGCTATTTTAAAAAAAAAAACACCCAGAAACTGTAACTGATCCTGAGTTCAGGGGTTCAAGTAGTTATGAAAGTAACCTGGCATGCCCATTTAACACCATTACTTGGCCACATGCACTGGCTCCTGATAATCTTTCAGATGCAATTCCCATGCTTATAGACCTATAAAATCCTTTGTGACACGATCAGGCTATTTGGAGAGATTTTGTCTCCAATTATCTCTGCCAGGCTCATGAAATCCAGCAAAGTGGGCATGCTTCAAGTCCCTTACATGAAAGAGTGGGATCTAGATGCCTGTAACATTTAGATGTTAACAGTGCCTGCCCTGTGAAATAACATAACCCACAAAGTTTAGATGTTTCTCATCTTTCTGTCCCTCTGTACAGCCATAAAAACCTTATTTTTCTCCTCAAGTATTAGGCCAGAATGAAAGATCTTAAATATGATAAGTGTTATTTGGCCTTGGTTAATTTGGTTAGTTTTGTTATTTTTATTATTTAATTCTTTTCAATTCCAGATTATTATTGTGTTTGATTTTTTAACACTTGGTTTTTATGTTCCTACCCAGAATCACTTTTTGCTTATTGTCCATGTAAACCAAATAAATAAATCACAACAGGCAAATAAAACTCACTTGGCCCCTTCCAGAAGTTCTGTCACATTCCTTTTCTTCCCACTTCCACTTCCATCATCAAAAGTTGTTGCATTTCCAACCATGATAACACCTTTCTTACTATTGATTGCAGGTAAACATCTACGAGCCACTGTTTAAGCATCAAAGAGATTTAAACACTTAACCTCAGTGATTTCCTCTGCCTCATTACAGCAACATATTATTCTCATGTTTCACAAATACTGCAGGGCCTTCACAAGTTCCCTATTTAAGCCAACTCACTTTAAACTACTGGTTCTTCCCAGTAGCCTCCCAGTACCTCATCTCCCACCCCTCTCGGTATATAACTGTATGTCCTCTGAGAATCTTGTTGATATTTTATATTCTCTGGGAAAGGTTTCCTTTCTGTTCCCTATCCAGAATTGTAATCTCTAGGTTCTAAGCTTTCAAGAATTCTAGAATTAGCTTTCCCATTACCCTTTGGGAAGAGTCTTAAAGAGGTATTTAAAATTACTTTTATTTAACTGGTATATAAGGGAAAAGGTTTGTTTTTCCCATCCTGCTCTTATTAAAATGGACATTTCCATGTTAGTTTCTGTTTTTTTCAGATGTATTTCCAGTTGGTTGTATTGTCAATCAAATGTTTATTATAACACAATTATTAATACAAATGATTGCAAGGTTTAGTTCATATTAGCTTAAGTATTTATTTGATTGGTATCTGTATTTAGTAATACACTGTTTTTATTGATAAAATTTTTGTAATTACTCTATTGTTACCACTTGTTTTCTATCCTGGAAATGCCAACTACTATTACTCCTATTACTACTAAAGTAGGCTGATCATTCTGACTTATCTGAAACTCCCAATTGTGACTACTAATAGAGGCTGTATTAAATCATAATCTAACTTCAATGGTGAATTTATTAGAATTACATGTGTTACAAACATCTGGCTGAAAGAAGCTCATCCACTACCGAATGTTCAAAAACAAACTGGCTCAAAAAAAAAAAAACAGAAAAGAGGGACCCCTTGGCACACAGAAAATACACATTTCAAGTTACAGGAATCATACTCATCTATTCAATATAAGTTGTGGGAATAGCTAAAAGCAACACCCTTGATCTTTCTATCTAATATATTGGTCTTTAAAACAATAAGTAGAGATCAAGCTCTGCTCTGCACAACCATGTTGCTGAGTTTTGAAAATAAAAAAATATCTTAAGAATCTGGAAACCATTACAGGTTTTACTTTCTGTTCCCAACTTGAATCACTGAAGCTATATAGTAATAGCTTCATAAAGTTTAAGTGAATAATAATTAGCCACCAAGTCCAAGCAGCTACAAAGTTTATGTAATTAATTATTTGGATGTTTTTAAACCTTAGAGTAAGAAAAAACTAGGCTAAGTAATTTAAGATGTATCCTGTGAGTAACAAGCAAAATCAGTATCAAATCTAAAATTTGTATATGGAATGACTATGGAAGCTGGCAGTCACAGCCCTTGATTGGTTTTGTTAAGGTGGTTCAGCTGCTCTTGAAACTAGAATTAAATCCCTAGAATTTCTTCTACCAGCCTTGTTTTACAGAAGGACTTACAGGGCTTGCTTGGTGTAAGCATGGCTGGACATTCACCATCTTTCAACACTTCAGGTGCACTCTGGAACAGAGATTGAAAGAGACAGGGTGTATCAATGATTAATTTCTGTCCAAAAAAGGATATTCTCTACCTGAGCTTTAAGAAAGAACACAGCAACAATCCAACAATTCAGCTCACTTACCTTCTTCAGATCAGTAAACTCTGGGACACAAAACTGTTGATAATATTTTAGTTCCTGGGTTGCTGTGAGGTCGATACTAGAGGCCTGTAGAAAAGTGATATACCTATCTGGACACTTGCTCACACAAATCTGAAAAAATCCCAAAGAATTATTAAATTCGATTATTGACTGAATTTAAGCACTGCAATACTGCACAACTTCTTTGGTTTGAAATTCAAGATTTATCTGAAGAATTCCCCCCCCCCCCCCCCAGCATTCATGGGCATCAATCTGCTTATGCATGCCATCTTTGGTGCCTGCAAGATCCCATCATTATTCGTTTTAAAATTATTCTAAGTAAAATTTAAAGAATGCCATCCTTAAAATAAAGTGCTATCTTGAAAAATGTCCATGAAATTATTTTCTTGGATTCTACGTCCTTAGCACCTCATGCTTTGATTGGAATTATGTTAACTTGCCTCTTCCCCCAAAGATAAACTGGGAACTGATGATGTTATGAGGGCTAAGCGCATAGAAGAAAACAAACTGATTAAGCTTATGTTGGAATAATTGTTGTTTTGACTAGCTACACTCTCCTGAATTTCAGCAGAGATCAATCCTGTAAGATTTATGTTATAGTATTATAATTTAATACATTTTAAAAAACTGCTATAATCACCTTTGACAATCTAAATTGGGCTTTTATGTTTAAAATGGTGGAAAAAATTGACTTTGGAAAAAAACTTTATTCAAGGAGTCAAAGCGATTTACATGTTACATCAATAAAAATTGTTATTAATGGTGACTTAACTAACTCATGTGAAATTCAAAAGGGTACAAGACAAGGATGCCCCTTGTTTCCTCTGCTGTTTATCTTGGTGTTGGAAGTTTTGAATAGAGATTAGGCAAGATGAGTAAATAATGGGTATAAACATCAAGAAAGAAGCTTATAAACTGAGGGCATTTGCTGATGATCTGATTATATTCCTGTAAGATCCAAAAAATAATATAAAACATTTGATGAGGAAATTAAATGAGCTTTGGGGTTTGGCAGGTTTTAAAATAAACAGAAAACAACAATGTTGATTAAGAACATGTCATCTAAGGACAGTGATATATGATTAAAAAGTCAGGTTTTAAGATCAAGAAAAAGGTGAAATATTTGGGGGTTATGTTGACAAACACAAATATAAAACTGTTTCAAAATAATTATGTGCCTCTTTAAAAGGAACTTACAAAGATGGGACAAATTGCATTTATCACTATTGGGTAGAATTTCTGTAATTAAGGTGAATGTCTTACCAATGATGCTCTTTTGTTTCAAACATTACCAATACTTGCAACCGATACTCTGTTTAAACAATAGCAAAGGGATATTTCCAAGTTCATATGGCAAGGGAAAAAAACAAGTATTGGATATAAGATGTTAAGAAAAGAGGGGGTTTGGGTTTACCAGATTTTCAATTGTATTTTGATGCATGTTGTCTGGCCTGGCTAAAAGAGTGGGTTAACCTCCAGAAAAAGAGGCTATTTGTGTCAGACGCCTTTCCAGGTCACCAGCAGCATGGAATATTTGATTTAGAAGGTCCTGTATTAAGGTTTGGATGGCACTGTTATTTACAGCATGACAAAGTTAAAGTTAATGTTGATTTCAACAATCACTTTGCTAGATGTGCCATATTAACAGTTTGGAATAAATATAAAACAAGGTTTTCTATAAAGTTGCCTCTTTGGGTGTCCCCTGCCCCCAGGAAGCTTTTTTAAAGAAAAGAAATGGTGGTGAAGTTGGACTAGTGGTAAAATAATATCTTTCAATTTTGGTGACCCTTCCCTCAAGTCGAAGGAAGAGTTAGAATCAGAAGGCCATGTTTGCCATTGGTTCACATACCAACAACTGAAAGAAAAATTTAAACTAGATAAAAAGAGTTATGGGTCTGACTTTGTTAAAAATGAACTGGGAATCTTATTGTGTGGTAGTGATGAACATATTATTGCTAAGGTTTATAAAATGTTATTGAAACTGAATTTGTAAAATGAACATTTAAAACATTATATGATTCAGGGGTAAGTAGCTTCAGCTATAATTGTGATGCTTGAACAATGGAAGAATATGTGGACGAAAGGTTTAAAATTCACACTAAACTATAATTTAAAAGAAAAATTGTATAAGATGATGTATCATTGGTATTTAACTCCAGACAAGTTATCTAGAACGGGGTCCCCAACCTGTGGGCCGCGGCCCACTATCAGGTCGCAGCCTATTCATAACCAGGCTGCGTGAGTGCTTGGGGCCTCACTCCCAAGAGCATCTCTGGTGCTTATGGCCCCACTCGTGCATCTCTGGCGCTCACAGCCCCATCATGAGAGTGTCACAGGCACTTGTGCCCCACTCGCATGAGCATTTCTGGTGCTTGCAGCCCCATTCATGTGAACTCACAGAATGACCCTACTCACACGAGGAATGGGTACTTGCGCATGCAATACCGTCTCCTCTTTCCCCCCTCCCCCAGGCCACCAACCTGGAAAGGTTGGGGACCTCTGCTCTAGAATGTATAAAGGTATTTCAAATGAATGATGTAAATGTTAAGAACGGACCTTTTACCATTTATGATGACATGTGATGAAGCAAAGAAATATTGGAGTAGGATTCGTATCTTAATACAGAAAATTCTTAAAGTGAAGATAAAGATGAAACCAGAAACTTTTTGTTTGGGCTTAATGAAAAAAGACTTTTTAAAAAATTGGAACTCTGATCATATATATGTTGAGAGCAGCAAGACTACTGTAGGCACAAAAGGACACTTTGATTCCCACCATGGATGAATGGCTAAAGTTAATGGAATTGGCAGAGATGGCTAAATTGACCATTTTGATTAAAAAAAAGAATATAAGTACTTTTGTTTCTACTTGGAAACCACTTCTGGACTTTGTGCTTTAGATGGAAAAAAATGAAACATTGGTTTTGGGTTTTACTGATTAGATTGATTTGTCATTGTAGAAATGGCTAATTTATAATATTATGGAAAAGTAAAAAGTTGAGGTTTAATGTTAATGCTTTATTCTACTGCAACAGAGGGAGTCAGAAGTCAACGCCTTTTTTTTCTTTCCCCCCTCTCTTTGTCACTTCTCTTTTCCCCTTTCTCTCCCATCTGTGTCCTACTATTTCCTTTTGTATTTCTGTATTTTATTCTATGATATAAACTAATGTTTAAATGTTTAAAGTTAAAACTGTAAAAAAAAACCTATTATAACCACTTGAGAAAATACACTGCTTTCATATTGATTTCATAAGTATATATTATCCTGCAATAATTTTCCAAATTTCTGATTTTTCTCAACATTGCCTCAAACAATGGATTTGTTCTAGCCACTTATCTTTCCCTAAAATTCATTAATATGTCCACAAATTTGTCCCTTTGCAACATAATTGACATTCTGGGTTTTATTTTTTAAAATCACCCTCTTGTTTATAATGAGCTTTGAAGTGTATTGTTGCCAAAATGTAATATGTACGTCCTGAAATAATTTTTAAAAGCATAGGTCAGAGGTGTCAAACTAACGTTGTCACAGCAGTGTCATGTGACGTATCGAGACTTTTTTCCCCTTTGCTAAACGGGGTGTGGGCATGGCCAGAGCGTGACACATCCAGCCCATAGGCAGGGAGTTTGATAGCCCTGGCATAGGTAAACTGTAGAGGAGTTCTTATTTTTGCAAGAACATAAAAAAGGCCAAGGGTCTGGATACAGATGATGGATCATATATCTAAAATTACAGAAAACATCTTCCCTCCAGAACCTAAACATTATTATTGAATTAGAGAGATCCAATCTGGAAATAGGGAGAACGTTTGTGATAGAACAATGGAACATATGGGCTCCCATAGCTGTGGGTGGTCCATCACTGGAGGTCTTCAAAAAATGACTGGACAGCTATTTGTCTCCAAGGTCCCTTCCACCCCTATGATTCTATGTTTATTACAATTTTTTTATTTATTAAATTTATATGCTGTTCATCAACTGTTGCAATGATTCCGGGCACTTTACAAAATGATAAAAAGGTAAAAAAGTATAATAAAAATGTTTAAAATTAAGATTAAATAAGAAACTAAAAATCAAGAAGATAAGTAACATGGGGGTGGGGGTCTTCTCTCTACCCCCTAAGCCACTAATATTGTAAAGAAATATTACAATAAAGGAAAAAAATGTTCCTTACAATAGAGTCTAGTTACTTGAGGAACTGCCTGTATCCCATAGGATCTGCTCGACTGATTTCATCTGCCAAGATGGGTGCACTCTGGGATCCATCAATTAAACAATGCCACCCATCAGCACCCTGGAGGCATGCCTTCTTTGTAGCAATGCCTGGCCTCTGAAATTCAAACAGCTTTCACCCTACTGGTATTTTGGAGGGCCTTAAAGACCTAACTCTTCACAAGGCCTTTAGAGAGAGTGATTGATGCCCATTTCCTTGTTTTTGTTTGTCTCTGTTTGCTTTCTTTGCCATCAGTGTACCTTTGCTTGTGCTTTTTTGAGGGAGTTTTTTTGTATTGCTGTTTTTTTTAATCCTACCACTGGATGAAACCCATGACTGGAACATACTGATAGAAGGATGCAAACTGTTAAAAAAAAACAGTCCCCATAAAAGAGGACGTGGAGTTGCACTGTATGTAAAGGATATTGCTACAGAAATGCATGAAACCAGAGACGAAAACCTCCTAGAATTCATATAGGTTAATATAAAAGAAAAAAAGAATGACATGGCCATAGGTGTATATTANATTTCAATTTCCCTGACATCAATTGGAAGAATAATTCCATACCAAGTAAGAAATCAAATAGGAACGCAAAGGCTCAGAATGACTAAAGACTTGCAACAAAAGTCAAAGATAATAAAAAAAATTTCTTCCAACATATAAATAACAAGAAAAAAAATCAAGGAAACAGTTGGTCAACTAAAGAGAGAAGTTGGCAAGGAAGTAACAGACAACAGAGACAAAGCAGAGCTGCTTAATTCATTCTTTGCTTCGGTCTTCATGCAAAAAGAAACAGTAGTCCAATCTACCAAAAACATAAGTGTAAAACACAGACTACAAATAAAATTTAAAATAACCCAAAAAATGGGAAGAGAACACCTGTCTGATCTTTTATTTTTTAATTTTATTGTGGTTTTTTATATACAACAAACCATTCCATTTCGATCGTGTGTCGACTTGGGTACATATTTCAATTATTTAAACATTATAAATGATATTCTTATCAAATCTAACAATACAATACATCAATGTTCCCATATATATTCCCATATACATAATAATATCACACATTNATTGCTCTATAAATACATCAAATCTTTTTTAGGTTGTTCTATTCTCTATCCATTGATAAAACATATTCCATACCATGTAATATTCAGTTTCTTCTTTTTCTTTAATTTCTAGTGGTACCACTCCTAATAGGAATATTTCAGGTTTCAGATCTATATGTTGTTTAATTATTTTTTTCAACCATGTGTCTATTTTAGTCCAATACCTTTTAGCCTTTGTGCAAGTCCACCACATATGATAATATGTTCCTGGTGTTTGGTGACCTTTCCAACATTTGTTTGGTTTATCTTTAAACATTTTCGCTAGTCTTGCTGGCGCTAAGTGCCATCTATAAAAGTGCCTCTGTTCCTGTTAATATTTTATCTAATTCTGTCAACTCTTTATCAATTCCTTCATCTTTAATATCTTTTTCATACCTTGTTTGTATCTGCAAATATGAATACCATTCTATATCTAGTCCTTGTTCATTTAGCTCTTGTTTTGTTTTGAGCTCACCCTTTTCATTTAAAATATTTATATCTAGTAATATTCCCCATTTTACAAACATTTGGATATGCAAATGTTGTTGATAACCAGACTGGTACCTTCATATAATAATGTTCTTTCCCACCCACCCCCACATACATAATAATGCATCTCTAACCATGTGTCTCTGAAAGTACCCATGTGCTTTCCCTTTTCTATACCATAAGAACACATGCCATCCCATTTGTGGGTCACGTCCTTCCAAAGTTAATAGTCTCTTGTTTCTCAATAATATCCATTCTTTCATCCATGTTAGAGCCATAGCCTGATAATAAATCTCCCAATAACTTAATAACTGCGCATGTCTCAGGAATGGCTGTTTCTGGAGAGTGAGTGTTATGGGGGGGTTGATTTTTGGGTTTTTTCCAGGGTTTGGGGGGTTTTTCACTTACCCCGACCTAAGGCTCTTGCCGGAAGGGTCCAGGGCTTCCTTTCCTGTGGTCCGGTGATCTGGCGAGATCCTCCCGGCCGCTGGAGCAGCAGCTGTATTTTTCGATCCTGGAGGCCACCCAGGCCGCTGGAAATGGCCGGAAAGGGCAGTGCGGAAGAGCGTGAAGGTCCGGAGGCCTTAAAGTCTTTGGCCAGTCTATCCCGGCTCCGGGCAGTGTGGATGATCGCAGAGGTCTGAAGGCCTTGAAGTCTTCAGCCGATCTATTCCGGCTCTGGGCGGCTCGTTGGCTCACGTGGACGCCGCCAGCTTCGGTTGGAGGTTGTTGTGGTNNCTGGGCGGCTCGTTGGCTCACGTGGACGNCGCCAGCTTCGGTTGGAGGTTGTTGTGGTGGAGTTTGGGGCGGACGATGCCCTTGGGACCCATACGGCCATATGGAAGATGGCCTGGAGACATGGAGGATGGTGATCCGGCGTTTCATGGATCCCGGGTTCTATTTTTGGGAGTTGGTGGCCCAAATGACGTCGAAGTCTGGCGGTGGTCCTGGGTGTTAGAGGCGGCGGTGGATGACAGTGGTGGGTGGACGCGTGGGAGGAACCCTCGATGGCCTGGCAACGGGGAGATGTTGATGGTCCTGCCTGGCTTCATAGATGGGCAGCAAGGATGGCCGGGAGCTCCTGGGGCCTGCCTGGAATTTGTGGTCTGTGGATTGTACTGTCGGAGGGGTTACTCCAGGAATGGCCCTATCTTTTAGGGGTTCCCAGCCTGGGGTCTGGTGCTGCCCTGGATGTTGCTTGTGGTGGCAGACTGGGGCGTTAGCTCCAATTGATTATTCATCTTTTATCTTCCATCCAGACTCACACTTGGGCGTGTATCAGGCCTTTTTGTTGAGTCACCGGCTGTGGCCATCGATGCCCCCCCCCAGTCCTGTCTGTGGCTGTTCTCCTCCTGCTTTCTACTGCTCAGATGATGATGCTTGTTTCCCATGTTCTTCTGACTCTATGCCTGGAGCTGATGAGCTGTGACTATGGTCTCTGGTTTTCTCTCCCCCCTCCCCTATCATGTCTGGACTTGGAATTGATTGCCTGTTGTGGTGTGAGGGCAATGGAGCTTGTCAGCCTGCTATGGTGAGAGGGTAGCAGTGACTGTTTTTCCCTTTTTCCAGCACCCTTACGAGACTGACCTCCAGGGTGAGAGCAAGGGGGCTGGTCTGGTTGGCCATGAAGACCTTGGGCACTCCCGGCTAGTGGTGTGTGGGCTGCCAGGCTGGAATTAAGATCTTCCATGTATGGAGCCAGATGTTACCCCGACATGGTTTTACCATCTAACTCTTATATCCCTACCCTGTAACTTATCACTGTTGTATCATCTTGCGATCTTACACTTCTGCAGAACTTTGGGCCCTGAGGACTGCTCCCCGGTCCTTACAGTGGCCCACTGAATTATCGAAAGCCTTCCTCGATAACGGATCTTGGGATCCCGAGAGGTGGCATAGCACGGTTAAGGGGTTAAATCAAAAAATGACTCTGAAGGGGAATCTTGTAATTTTTTAAATTATATATCTTAAGGGGTTAGGGAGGGGGTGGGTAGTTGACTAGCTGATTTGACGGGTGCACTTGTTGCACCCTTGTTAGGTCAGTCTCTGGTTTTTATCTCTGCTCAGTCCCGGTCGGC
>AZIM01006007.1:4621-18925 GCA_000516915.1 Ophiophagus hannah | reverse complement strand
TTTCTTTCTTTCTTTCTTTCCTTTTCTTTTCTTTTCTCTCCTTCTCCTTCTCCTTCTCCTTCTCCTTCTCCTTCTCCTTCTTCCTATCTATCTATCTATCTATCATCTTATTTTTATTATATTTATGCTGTATGTATGTTCCAGCATAACTCTGGAATGCCTCGAGCAATTTCAACTGAACTTGGTACACAGATGACTTACCTTCTGGAAAGAAATACTGTGGTGGTAAGACACCCTAACACCCCTCAGAGGTGTATGTGCCTTAAAATGGCTTCTGCCATGGTAACAGCTTCACAGGGCTCCTTCTTGTGGAGGAATAGAAGAATTGCACGACAGACAGTACAATAGCGTGAGTCCTGACTATAGGATTTTCCTGTGTCATACAAGATTGGGATAAGTAAATACCCAGGCAACATCAGGTTATCAGCTAGTAATATAATAATCAAATAGCAATAACACTTAGGATTATATACTGCCCTATACTATAGCTCTTTGATGCACTCTCTGGGCAATGTATGTATTTATAATGTATGCACTATTTGCATTTGCCCCCAACAATCTGGGACTTCATTTTACCAACTTTGGAAGGATGAAAGATTGAGTCAACCCTGAGCCAGTGAGAATCAAACTACCAAACTGCTAGTAGCCAGCAATCAGCAGAATTACCCTGCAATACTGCATTCTAACCACAGCACCACCACAGTGCAGGTACAAATAAATATGTCTCTATTTTCTTAAAGAAGTTATGAGGATGTGATTCAAACAGGTGAAGTTGATTTGTTGCTTTCTAGATCAAGATCATAATGTACCATAAGTGAGTCACCATGCTAAGTAGTTTTTTTTTTTTTTTTAAAGACAGGTTGAAGTTGTTGTAGAATTTTTTAAACAAAGTTGTCAACTTAGACAGCATCCCTCCCCCAAATCCTACAAAATCCCATTTCCCATTTAACTAAGCAACTGAGAGACATTTGTGTGTGTGTGTGTGTGTTTGTGAGTGAGTGAGTGAGAGACAGAGAGACAGAGAGACAGACAGAGACAGACAGAGACAGACAGACAGACAGATTGATAGAGAAAGAGAAAGATTTAATTTTCTCTCCTTTATATTTGATTTGTAAGGTTAGAAAAACAGCAGACAATCTTAAAGGAGAATCATAGATCCCTTTAAGATGATTTTACATACTACATTTAAGATGATTTATTTGTTCTCAGATTACAGCACATTTGATCTGATTTGAGAAGGTTAATAGGGCAGTGAATGGTCTTCATTTCACCCTAGAATGGACACCCTGATCTTTTGATGTTTTTATTCTTTATGGTTCTGTCTATGGTTCTATTCTAGATGTCTAGATAGAAGAACAGTAACTTGGGCTCAAACTCAGAAGAGATTATTTTGTACATTCCTCAGAGAAGAGGCTCTCTAAATATGATTGCAGTTTCAGTATTTAAAATATTAATCTTTATGTTAAAAAGCTAGTTATTCATGACTAATTATTGCTTGTATCAGCAATTATTATTTTAACCTGAAAATATGGCTCCATCAGAAGGAGAGTTGGCTCCTAATTTAGAGATCTTTTGAGTAATTTTAGTATCTTTTGGTTTACATGAATAATAGGATGATCATTTTTACAGGATTATATTTCTGCCACACTTCTTTTATAAGGCTATATGTTAAAAGAGAGGAAAAAGTATCTGTCAAAAGTGGTAAAGAACGTTTTCAGAGATTTATTGTGTTATATAAGTTAATGGAAAATATCAATTCTATAAAAAGACATTAACATTGATTTGTTATATCTAGTAGCATATGAAATTGGAAGGAGGATTAAAAATATCAAGCAACTAACAAATAATTTAAGTTTCTGCCATTTTATCATTGTTGCTTTATTCCCTAGAATTTCTGAATAATTTAATACATCTAGAATCAGGCAACCCAGGCTGTCAGCATTAATATTTTTCAGTGTAAGCTTACTTATCATCTTAAATAAGAAATATAGGAATAAACAAAACAATGACCTAAAAAAACCCATTGCTTTTATGACTGGCAAAGTTGTGAAAATACAATTATTTCAGAATTATATTTTTACAAATATCACATATTCCATCAGATCATGGTTCTGTTTATGCTAAAATCAATTCATATTCCACATGAACAGTCTGTGATAGTTTAAATTCTGCATCTCATAACTAAATTGCTAAACCCTTTAGAAGAACCTGAAACTGTTATTTTTTTCTTATTATTATTCTATAAATTAGAATATTATTATTTTATAAATTAGAATAATACTGATAATAGCTACTGGTTGTTGACTATTGCCTTCTCTCTGGCATAAAAAAGCTGATAGATAAGGTAATAAGGAAAATGTGTGTTTTTATATGTTGGTGTGAGTAGGTATATTCTTAGAAAGTGAAGAAAATAAAAAAGAGAAGGAAACAGGAAGTTAGTTAGGTAGTTAGTTAGTGGAAAATCTCTAGCTTTAGTTAGGAAAAAAATATATACCTTTTTAATTGTAAAGTGCCTTTCTAAATTCTCCATGTTTTCTCTTTACCCTTCTTTTTGTACCATTTCCTCAGAGTGTAATGATGCTAATACTCATCAAGTGCAATTTCCCCTCCCAATGAGGGATTGTGGTTGTCTGACAGATGTGCTTTTAAGATCCCCTGAAGACATCTGATAAGAAAAACCCTGAGGTGTTGACATTTGAAAAGAGAAAATCAAGAAGTCAGAGAGGGTGGTGTGTAAGCAATTGGAGTACTGGCTTTGAACCTGGGAAATTTTCATTTCAATCCAGCCTACATTCTAAGCTTACATTGTGAACCAGTACTTATCTTTCTACTAATGGACAGATTTTGTCCTTTTGAACAAAAACTAGAGCTGAAATGTCCCATTAATTAATTGATTCATTTAAATGCAACCCCTCCCCCTTTCAAACAACCAATTATACCCAGAGTTCAGCCTGGCAAAAAAAATGTCTTTAATAACAAACACCTACAATACCTGCGGATGATACATATTCTTTCAAAAATTAATCCCTCATTTGCTTCAGCAATTGAAATACTGTGTTCATGTTCATGCCTGTTACAACACATTTAAAAACAGAGACTCTTTTTTCTTTCAATATTGTTTTACCTATATGCAAATATATGGAAATGTAATTGATAGATTAATGACTTAATAAGCCTAACTTCATCTGAGTAATCAAGTTGCACTGATTTAATCAAGTTCTTGCAGCCTTAGCAAAAACTCATTTATGATACAAGTTCCTTGGGAAAAGGACAGAATACAAATGGGATAAACCTACTTTTATAGATGACTTACTTCACATGCACACACAGTGTGTGTGTGTGTGTGTGTGTNTGTGTGTTTGTGTGAGAGAGAGAGAGAGAGAGAGAGAGAGATGCCATGTTCACTTGTAGTACTCTGGTACTAATCAACAATATGTCTTTGTCTCTGTCTCTCTGTCTCTCTCACTCAAATCACTGTGGCCTAAGGGGGTCCTCTTAGCTTAGAAGGAAAGGTTTGCAGGCCCGAGTGCCCTGAAGCAATGCCAGCAGGCATTTCATAATGAGGATAAAAATGAAAAAAGAAGAAGAAGAAAGTCTCCTTATGACTCTAGTAAGAAGATAGAACAGGATTCTGTACCTTGCCTCTCCTACTTCCTTCAACTCAAATACATAGAAATCTCTGTGACTACAACAAGAATGAGGCTGTCAAGAAAATATATTTCCTGGGGGGCGGGGAAAGCAAGTTTTCCATCTGAGTTTCTGACAAGCAAGTCTTTCATTTCCTGGATGAAGCAATGCATGATTGAAATGAGCAAACAACTTGCAACCCGTGTTGTTATTAATACAAATATTATCAGATGTCTGGTGACTTTGCCCCCTCCCTTTTTTCATACAAAACCAAATCAAGACCCAAAGGGGCTTTTACAAAAGGCAACTGGGTTTTGTTTTTATTTAAAAATAAAGTCTATTTGTTTGTCCTTTGTTCAAAAACAAATTCTAGTTTCTGTTGGAACAAGCACCTTTGGGACAACCATGACCTGGATGACTGAAAAAATCAAAAGTTTTGTTTGATGGGTAAAATATAGGCTCAATAAAGTGTCAAATGTCCACATGAGTGTCCACACAAGAGAAACTAATATAGAATATCATTTAAAGACATTTCTGCATTCCAGTTTAGATATGGTAGGTGCATGACAGAATCTTCCTAGAAAAGCCAAGGAAAATATTACCCCTTAATGTTCCTTGGATAAGTCACAACACAAATTCTGTCCTTCTAGTCTTCCTCCCATGGATGTCATTTTGGAGGTGGGGGTGTTGTATCATTTTATTAAAGATTTTTAAGCTCAAAAACTAATACAAACTAACATATGATTTTAAAAAGAGAAAAAGAAAGGAATCAAAGAAAAAATCTGAAAAGGTAAGAAAAAAAGTAGAAAAAATAGAAAAGGAAGAAAAAAGATAAGATAAAAATAAGTTGTTTCCTATTTTCTTCATAAAAGTTAAAAGTTCAGTTATAAAATTACATCCTACTCTATGGTAACAACATAACTTACCAAGTGAAATTTGATTCTGCCACTCAGAGAATCTCTGTTAAATTATAAATTAATTATATCCAAAAGTGATTAAGAAATCAGGCTGTTGTGAACTTTATGTCTTTATAAGTTACACCATGGCTATGAGCTTCATTGAAATCTCTCAACTCCCAGCTGCTCAACTCACATGATGACTGCAACAACTTCAGTCCATGGAGGATCAACTGCCCAGATTACAAGTGTGTAATCTCACAATCTATCCTTTCTCTAGAAAGATGTTGTCAGCCAGAATTTGATATCTGGTTGCCAATCTCCACTGTGATGTCATCTCTGTTCCTTCAGGGATGCCTAGTTCACCATGAATTCTCATCGGAAGCCAGTAGTGTCTGACAGATGTTTAAGCCTGACATCAGCAGTTATGTTAAATCTAATTTCAGATCTTCACCTTTATGCTAAAGGAAATAAAGCTCAGAATGTATCCTGCTAAATGGTTAAATGGTTTGAAAATATATGGAGGCAAGTAACTCTGGAGCAACAACCTTTGACAATAACTTCAGTTAGGAATGGGGAACCTGTGGTCTTACACATATTTCTGAATTACAATTACCAGCCTGGTCAACAATATGGCAAAGTGAGAGCTAAAACTGTGCAACATGGGAAATAACATATTGTAGCTATATCAGTTTAAGCATTATCATTCTGTCAGAATGAAATAAATAGGAAAGTATACAGTTGAAATAAAACGTAGATGTTTCACTTTTTTCAAAGTATTACAAATTAAAGACCGCATGAACAATTCATCACTAAAAATCAACATGAAAACAAACACCTGGTAAAACAAATATGAAATATGCAATAATCTTTACTTTTTTTATAACATAATGAAAACCATTCATTTCTGCAAGTTTTCCTTTAAAATCCTACAAAACTGAGAGCTGCTACTGCTTCTGCTGCTTTTTCTTTTCTTTTTTTCTCCTTTTTTTGCTGTTAATGATTTCACATTAAATAGGCAGCAGATTTTATGCAAGGAAATTTGTTTTCATCTTTTCAACTTGCATTTGTTAATATTTCAGTTATTTTTTTCAGTGCCCTTGATTAGAAGCAAAATTCCAATAACTTGGAGCATTCTGTTGTATGATTAATGCTACACGATGGCATCATATAAAAGAAGCTAGAAGAAATAATGAGACTGACTTATTAAAGTGCACAGTGGATGAAGCTAGTTCAGCATATGAGGGGAGGTCTTTAATTGGAGATTTAATGAAATGACCTCACATGCTATCCTTAGGCAAGGGTCAGCCATGCTCTGAAGCTGTCAAAATTGGGAAGTTGTTCAAACTTAGTCCCTTTTTTATTTTAACTGAACAATTCAAAGCCCCTAAAAGCTGCTCTTCAGAAGTTAATTACACATCCAACCCCATGGTTGAAATTGGCATTTATCTAGTTCCAGTTGTGGATATAAATCATATGCATACCTAATGCTTGTCAAAAAGATTCATAGGTACCTTTGTATCAAAAGTCAAACAGGATTCAGAGGTTACATCAATATCCCAAATAGAGAGAGAGGAATGCTACAGCTATGCAGACACAAGGCTGTTTCTTTTTCTTTTTGATGTTGTATGATTGGACCACTTTCTTAGTTACAAATTAGCTGATTGGTATAAGACGCTGAGCTTGTCGATCAGAAAGGTCGGCAGTTTGGCAGTTAAAATCCCTAGCACCACGTAATGGAGTGAGCNAGTTCAAAAGCATGTAAAAATGCAAGTAGAAACATAGGGACTACTTTGGTGGGAAGCTAAGAGTGTTCCGTTCACCTTCGGCATTTAGTCATGCCAGCCACATGACCATGGAGACATCTTCAGTCAGCACTGGCTCTTCAGCTTTGTAATGGAGATAAACACTGCCCCCTAGAGCCAGAATTGACTAGCACGTATGTGCGAGGAGAACCTTTACCTTTATCTATTAGTAATGGGATGTTGGAATGACCCTGGAAGATAGGAGAAGAGCCAGAGAATTCTTTAGATTCCCCAAATATCTGGATTTTGTAATATAATTCAGTACTCAACACATGGGTATAATATTGTGTGTTAAAGTTATACGTGCGAACTAAATTTTCTTTTAAAAGTTAGGAGAATTATACAGATAAAATTATCTGATGGAATAGACTGGACCAGTGCACACAAACTAAAAATAGCTGGATATTGATTGCTTTGTAGATTCCAGATGCTCACTAAAAGCAAAAATTCATAAGTAATCATATGGTTAGTATGAGTTCATGAGCTGAAAAAAAGTGCCATATAAATATGTTTCCTTGAACTTCCTTTGTCACAAATTGGCAGTGGAGTTTTGCCTTTCTAGAATGCCTTTGTAAGTGCAATATGATACACTACAAAAGTAGGGCAGTTCAATGCAATAATTAAACAGCAATAAAATAAAGAACAATACCTAGATTATTGTATATATATTCAAGTCTTGCATTTAATAAACCTCTGAATGGAAAATCTTCAGTTCAGAACAACATTCAATTCATCAAAAGCATTGTTTTAGTAGAAAAGAGAAAAGTATTTTCATCTCTTGCTGTCTTTGTAAAGTTTTGTGACATCTTTTGCATAGCTTCTGTCCTCTGCAGCAGGTGGGTTTTTTGTAGGGGGGGTAGAAAAAGTCAATAAACAAAAATTACTTTTCCTTGTGTTCATTAGAGAAGGTTTCAGCGAAATTAGACTCTTACAAATATAAGAAGATGCTACTGACTCACACTGGAAGAGATAACCAGATCTTGATTAAAAAGTATTGGATTTCTAGATAAAGATGACATTTATCTAAATCAGATTAACATTAAAACATATTGTGTCTGTAGGTACAACTTGTGCCATATCTATCTCAGCACTATTAAATGAGTATTCCAAAGAAAGGGAAACCTGAAAGTAAGGTAGACACGAAAGGCTGCTTATCCAAATCTCCAAGCTCATATGACTATTTTGAACAAGGCGAAATTCCAGATGATCGCAGAAGGAAGCCAATATTTCTATTCACAACCACATCAGAATTCAGCAGAGAGAATCTTCTTTTCTTTAACTGGAAAGCCAGTTCTTTTTCTCTGCTCAATTAAAAAAAAAATGAAAACAACCACCACAGACTAGCAAGCTTTTTCGTTTTGTAAGCAGAGTGCCAAATCACTATGTCAGCACAAGAGTCTTATCCTTCTTACACAGAAGATAAACCAAATGCAGCAGAGATTTGTAGTGGCAATAACCTCTATGTGGAAAAGGGCAATGACATGGAATTGAGTTGCATCATGCTGTCATCAGCAAGGTGCTTGAAAGGCAGTCAGGCCATAGTCTTTAGAGCCACAGCAGATTTCTGTTGGTGGAAACAGCAGTAATCAGAACAGGCAGGTAAGAATAACAACAAGGAATGGAAACAATGGACATTCTCTAGATTCATTCCGAAGGCTGAAAATTTACTTGGAATACAAATATCTAAAAGAAAGGGTTATATTTAGAGTAGATATTAAAGAATCACAAAATTAATAATTTAAATTTAATAATAATAATAATAATAANTTAAATTTAATAATAATAATAATAATAATAATAATAATAATCTATCTTAATAATTTTCAATTTCTTCTTTCAAGGGTGGATGATGTGATATAAATGAAGAAGCTCTGAATTCCAGGAACTAAAAACAAAAAAGGACTGCTCAATTTCCTGAATGCTATTAAACTGCTTTTAAAATTGGCAAGTTTGGGGGCAAGTTTCTTGCAGTGGTAGAATACAGTAGTTTGTACACAGAACACTAATTAAAAGGACCAAATAATGGTGTGAAAGACCACTGGTTGTGATCTGAAGGTTCATTAGGCAGAATGAATGAACAAACGAATGAATGAAAAATATATAGAAAAGGGTATAACTACATAAATATTTTATTGTGGAAAGATATCTACCAAAGATATGTATCTGCTACAAAGAGATAAATAACATAAAAATCAAATACATATTTGAATATTGTCAAAATATTGTCAAGCCTTTTATTCTACAGATCCTTTCTGCTTTGATATTGTGGCTTTCTAGTATCTAAATAAGCTACATCTATACTTCTTTGTGGAATATTATACACAACAGATAGAAGCACTGTTACTCTACTCCAACGATCACAATGAGTAAGACCTTCAGGTCTATCAGAAGCTAATAACAAGCTGGATTCACAGGCACTTGCAATTACTTCCCATTATATTGCATTACTAGTATTGTCTATATCACCAGGGCAGTTGAAATGGACTCCTACAATTCTGGCCTGCTGGGCTTATATGTGAATTAAGCTTGTGTACATTTGCACCTGCTGTTTAGCCTCACCAAGGGATGCTTTCCAGCCTCAACAAAGCTGCTGGAGTGCAAACAAAGCATGTGCTCCACTGTTTGTCAATAGCTTATTCTTTTACATAGTTGAATCACACTGTTGGGGAAAAAAGCATGCTGAAAAGTCATACCCATGTGGGAGGACTTTTGTTATCAATTATTGACATATTTATGATTTACAAAACCTTTAATCCACTTTAAAAAAAATACACAGAGACTCAAAGCATGTCTCAGTAATAAATGTCCTTACTTGCCTAAATAACTATTTTGAAAGCTGGAGCAACATGATATGTGATTTCTTGTAAACTGTCTAGAAAAATTTACAACATTAGGAAAGGTGGAAGAAAAGAGAAGAAGACAAACAGCAGGAAAGGTTTGGAGAGGATGATTTATGCCTCTTTCTTCCTTTTGTTTTCTTCTGGTTTGTTTGTTTTACCATCATCATTCTTTCTTCTGTAATCTGCCCAGCATCATGGGAGTTGGTGACATATAATTTCCTTCTCCTTCTCCTTCTCCTTTCTCCTTCTCCTTCTCCTTCTATTTGTATAGCCACCTTTCCTTCGTTCTTCCCTCCAAAACACACATAAACAGAGAGAGAGAGAGTGGGGGGGGAGAGGGAGAGGGAGAGTGCCCTAATGTAAAAAATAGAGATAACATTTTAGTTATGGAAAAACTTATGAAAACACTTAATGAAGCATGGTTATGTTCATCAGTATAAATCTGATCTAGTATGCCATTCACTTTGATATTGTACTAACTTTAGAAGGGATTTATAATAGATTTATTGGAAAAATGGCATCTTTTTGTTTCCAATTTTCCTTAATTTACAGAGTTTTGGTTAAATAAAAAGGTAGAAAATGAAGAGAGAGAGAAAAGAAATTATTTATGTTTTAAAAGCTTGTGGCAGAGAAGGCTATTTAATGAATACACAGAACTGAGAAATTTAAATTCAGAAAGATTCCTCACTTAAAGTTACAGCACTGTACATGAAGGAAATTATCTATAAGCACAATTCTATAAGGGAACAATGAGAGCTGAGGATGGCTAGATTCCAATGAAATCAATAAAATCTTTACAAGAATTACATATAAAATACAGAATAGTTTAGAAAAGAAAAGAGAGTATTCCAAAGAAATAGGAATGAAAAAACTTTTTTTTTATTCTGGTTTTATTCTGCTTCTGTATTTTAAATGTTACCTTCAGAAATCTTTTCTGACAGATGTGTGCAATTCACATCTCTCCACTCTCTTTAACCTCTAATGAAAAGACTTTAAAGGAAATTGGGAAGCCATGTTTGTAAGTGGCAGCACTGTAGTTATTGCCAGAACTCATCATGCAATTTCCATTTGAGATCCAGAAATTATCTTAAACAATGCATCTGCTAGCCAAGTTCACAAATACTTTGGTTGTACTTCAGCTCAGAATAAAAATGTTTAGGTCTTGGTTGCTCATTTAGCAGCAGCACAAATGAGCACACAGACTAGTAACCTTGGTAGTAACCTTTATAAAGTAAAGATAAAGATTCCCCTCACACATACGTGCTAGTCGTTTCCAGTTCTAGGGGGCAGTGCTCATCTCCATTACAAAGCCAAAGAACCAGCGCTGTCCAAAGACGTCTCCATGGTCATGTGGCTGGCATGAGTAAATGCTGAAGGGGCATGGAATGCTGTTTCCTTCTCACCAAAGTGGTCCCTATTTTTCTACTTACATTTTTTACATGCTTTCGAACTGTTAGGTTGGCAGAAGCTGGTACAAGTAACGGGAACTAGGGATTTGAACGCTGAACTGCTGACCTTTCTGATCAACAAGCTCTTAGCTACTGAGCCACCACATCCCCTTTTTATAAAGTAAAGTATCTCAATTACCTGGAAAAATTCTATGTCCTAGCTGCACGCATTATACAAAATGATATACAGGCCTTACTTAACAAAAGCAGCAAGACATGTCAAAAACTTGTCATAGAAGTTCTCTTTGGTAAACATTTATTATTTAGAATTCAAAACTCACACAATGAATAGCCCCATCATGCCACCCTGTGACCCAAATTGCTCCTGAAGAAAGAACAAATATTCATCATACGAAGCTATCATTGATTCAATTATTTACCAATGCAACCAAAATAACTGCAGACACTAGTCCCATATTGCATGACCTCTGTTTGTTCATGCAATATGAGATTGAGGCAATATGATACACCTAACCGCAAGGATGCTAAAATGATGTAATGTGTGCTGTGAAATCACCCCACAAGCATTGCCCTTTTGTGCTTACATTATGAGCTGCACACAAGTTTGCAAGATGCAGAGTTTTGACTTTGAGGTTGCTTTGCCATTTACAAAGATGGTCACACTGAAAGATTATCTTCCTTTTAGGAAGGCACATCTCGTGAGTCTGCATCTCTTCATTTGCTTCTGATTCTGGATTCTTGCCTATTTGTGCACAGAAACGAACTGAGGCACAGCATGAGGCCATTTCATCTAGGGATTTTTGGAGCCATCACAACTCATTTTAACAGTTGGGAACAATGTGCTTACTGGATCAGCAATACAGCATAACATGCACAAATCCAGATGCCCCCAACAAGGTTTATGTAGAAAACATATTGTACTGGGAAATAAGTACAGTAATATGGAGCTAGTGATTTCTCTCTGCAAAATTATGGAATTTTCAAATTGCTATGCATGTTATCATATCTATTTGGAAGAGAAAAACACTGGGGATCAAAATCAATGACATGGGAAAATTAGCAGTAGAACTTTCTCATTTCTATGCAATGCAAAAACATACATGAGGTTACAGCGGACTATTATAATAACAATAAAAACACTCATAATGACATTATTTTACTTGCTGTGCTAATTTGCTGATCAATTCCAGCTGAGTAATGAGTCAGAATCCTGCCTCTTTTTATGAGATTTTGGTGGTCTTTGAGATAAGGAACCATAATATCTTAGGAGACTGAAACATTTTCCTACTTACATGAGTATCCCACACAGCAAGTTTTCTATTTGATTTTCTTCCTAAATGCCATTGGTTTCATAAGAACGATCTACTAGAATGGAGTCAGTTTCCTGAACAGTGTGAGACATCTCCATGGCTTTAGACTAATAGAAAATTTTGCGAAGACAGTTGGCTATATTTATCCCTCAAATGAACATTCTGCTAAAAAATGATGATACCCCAAGTGATATTTTGATTATTGATCTAAGAAGTTCACCCTTTTTGGAGAAAACACTGCTCTCTCTCAAGGAAGTTCAAGTAATTCAAGAGAAAGTGAATAGAAACAGAATGTCTTCTTCCCTTCCTTCTTGCTTGACAACTAAGCCTCTTCACAGAATAAAATCAAACAGAAACAGCTGTTGGTCACTGGTTTCATTTTCCTGCTTGCCAAAATGGACATGAGCAGAAATAAATGAACATGCTATCAATATATTTTACCTGTTATATTTCAAACATTTCTTTATAGAAGTTGGGGTACAAGATAATACCTTGGTACTTCTGAATCTCCCATTTTGCTGTTTTCTATGGTTTCAATCTCTCAGCCCATTCTAATAAGCTAAGAAATTACATTTCAGAAATGGAAGGAGAATATTGGGTAGAAAGGTGAACTCAAAGGGGCTGGATATACAGCCCTCTTTCACCAGCCTTCATCACAGATTAGACTAATATTGTATTTCTTTCCCTCTCAATTCCCCATCCTAATATCAGACACATTTACTACAGAAATCCTTTCTTTAATTGCTTTAATCAGGGGATCAAGTCCCACTGTGCTCCATGAGATGTATGACAGTTAAAGAAATGTGTTCAATGGAATTTACAGCTCAATAAACCAGTTTAGGATAGCAGGCTTAAGATGCAAACCTATTTATATAGTGGCTAAACAAACACAAAGTGTGTAACTGACTTAATGATGCTTTTTTTAATGGTAAGCCTAACCTTGACTGAGATCTTGTATACATGAGTATGTGCCAGGAACATATTCCTTCACCTTTTTACCTACTCCTTTATTTCAACATATATACCCTATGAGCATATAAGAACATTAGTAATTTTCTTTTAACCAAAAATCCTGTAGCATCAATAACATTTTTAAAAGATATGCTGATTGGGATGTAGCGGTTCTGGGGTTTGCTAACCTAGAACCTTTGGAAGAAGGATTCTGTATTTTGGCAGCTGGAGAGGAAGGAAAGAAAAAAGAAAAAACTATTGTGGGAATAGCAAAAATATGATATCATCAGAAGAATCAGCTATGAGAACCTTAGCCCATTTTATAGGCATACTAAACATACTGGAATGTAATGAGAGTTAAAAAATAACTCAGTCATTCCTTTAGCTTCTCATTAAATATGGGTAGGATAATATTTTATTCATGTTTGGATATTTACTGCTGAACTTTATCCATCAGTTGAAAAACTTGCAAGTTGCACTAAAACAAAGGAACTATGGTAGGTCAGATACACCCTGAACACTTTCCTGAGAGTATCCCAAAAAGTACTTTTTCAAGAGGCAGCTGGACTTTCTTTGTTTTTGCTTGAAGATTTCCTTTACGTTTTGCTTCTCATCCAAGAAGCTTCTTCAGTCCTTGGATGATAAGTGAAATGTCTTCAAGGAAAAACAAAGGCCAGTTGCCTTGAAAAAGCACCTTTGGACAACCATGACCTGAATGACTGAGAATCTCCATAGACAGTTCCCTGAGAGTGAATACTCTCAACATTGTGGAATTTTAGCCCTATGGAATTTATTTCTGGGTTGACATTTATAGGATTCCACTCATTATATTAAGTCCTAAGTTTCCAATTGTACATGAAGATAATCTTCATGGAAACTTTGACTCTGTCCTCTCATATCTTGGAAGTGTGAACCTTTCTGGTATTCGTCCCAGAAACTTTCTGATATATGCTCTTGTGCCTGAAGCAGGCCAGGGGTTATCTCCATGTTAGTACCTCAGCCAGTTATTAAACAGCTGGACAGATGTATGAATGTATTGATTGAAAAAGGAGTTTGGCACATCTATGATTTTTTTTCATTCTAGTGGGCCATGCCTGCTGTTTCAGTTGAATGACAGACGATGCATATATACGAAGTTAATCATGCTTATATAATGAGGCTAACATTTCTACATCAAAAGTAATGTGGAAACAAAAGATGGGTTAGCCTTCTATTTGGCATGATAAAGTACAGCCTAAAAGGAAAATGACTGTTGTGAACACTACTAGAATTAAAATTCCATACAAAACATATATACACCTAGATCACACAGCAGCATATTTTTGGTAAAAATGGGATTCAGAAAGGGGGGTCTTACCAGTGCCTCCTGCATATGGGACCACTGTCTTCTGTATGCAAAGGAGGTATTCAGGGGTGGGTTTCTACCGGTTCTGTCCGGTTCTGTAGAACCGGCAGTTGTGAAGAGC
>AZIM01006006.1:0-14413 GCA_000516915.1 Ophiophagus hannah | reverse complement strand
CGGCCTACGGGAAGGACAACGGTTACGCCTCCTTTTTTTAAGCAGATAGAGTCTCATTGGGCCCAGAGAGAGAAATATCTGCCTCTACCTAGGATTGAATTCACAGCCTCCCAATGTGAGGCGAGCTCTGTGCACCATATGAGTACAAGTTAATTGCAGCTTATTCAACAAAGCGTGATCAAACAAACCATTACTTACTGCAACATGTGAATCAAGTCACACGATACACCTAAATAATGTTGCACAGAGATCTTTATGCAAAAATTAAACTCCCTTATATTACTCAATTACTGATCCATCATATTGGATGAATCATTTTTCCTTAGTATCATCTACTTTATAAAATGCTAATGGATGTTTTCACCTAAGCATGCCTAACCTGAACAACGGAATTAATCAAATTTTCTGAGTTCCATTAGCCAATGAACTAACCAGACAGGCTGGGTTCTCACACATTGCTAATCCACAAAATAAAATAACCAAGATTCAAAACTCAGCAAGGTGTTCATGTTGTGGAGATGGAACAGCAAGATCTGTAATTGATTTGGTTTATGTACAAACCCAACTTGTCCTTCAAGCTTGATCTCAAATCTAATTTAATACCACTGCACAGCATTATCCAGGGTTGTTATAGAATGCTCAGTCTGAACTGTAATATATTTGCTAACTTAGTTGGGAAAGATAAGTCCTGACAGATCTTCAGGAGCACAAGTATCCTATAGCTGAAACCCAAAGATCTGGCAGTCTGTGAGGAAAGTATAATAAGTATAGTAACTTAAGTATAATAGCTCAGTTCATGTGGCTGAGCTGTGTAGGCCGCAGCATAACAGCATTTGGCTTGTAGCAGCTCAAGTACACTAAAGCCTAAGATTGCTTCCTACCATGCTTTTCTTTAGCATCTATGATTAGGATTGCTTCCTGTAGTTGGCTTCTTGCTCTTTTCAGCAATTCTAGCACTCTCAAATTTTCCAGTATTGGACATGGGCATTGCTGTTTTGGCTAATCAATATGAGCATTCCAAAATTCAAATTGGTATATGAAAATCAAAACATTTCATGACCTTTCCTTTACCTTTTCATTTAGAGAACACATGGTCCTGTGAATTGTCCCAAAGGTGCTTTTTCAAAAGGCAAATAGACTTCATTTTTTTCCTTGAAAACATTTGAAATCAAAACATTTCACGTCTCATCCAAGAAGCTTCTTCAGTTCAGAACTTAAGAAACTTCTTGGATGAGAAGCAAAATGTTTTTGAGGAAAAAAAACCAAGAAAGTCCAGTTGCAAAAGCACCGTTGGCACAACCATGACCTGGATGATTGAGAATCTTCATAGACATTGGTCCTGTGAATTGTCACGCTATAAATGTTGAAGCCTCATTCATATTACCTCCTTAAACACTTCATTGTCCCCCATTGGGTTACCCCATTAAATGAGACACAACCTTGGAGGCCAATGTAGCAGTGCATCTAATCTGCTGGGCTCAAAGTATCAGGGAAGTATAAATGTGTAGAACATGAACAAAATGGAAAGACAAATCTTGAGTGCGTAATGCTTGGACAGAGGAAAGGAAAACCCCCAAAATGGAACATTTCCAGAAAGAGGAAGCCAACCACACTGCATTGAATCTTCTCTTGCTAATAGTATGGGTGAAATAATGAAGTTTAAAAGGAAGGCTAATCCCATCATGCCTTCCTATATTCCTGCATATTTTTATTGATGCTCCTATTTATCCTTCCTACATCCAGACATCAAAAGGGTTGTTTCCTCCATCTATCGATAAATATCTTGGCAAGGCACACGCATGCAGTTTGGCCTTAAGTAGAAGATGCCACTACTGACAATTTATCTTTCAGTCTCCTGCCTCTACTTCTCTAATATTCCACTTTCCGGGCCTTGCTACTGATTAATTAAATACTTTTATGGAATATCAGAAACGATGGAATCAAATTTGGATGACTGCCTCTATCTTAGCTGATCTCCAATTTGTTCTGAGCAACAACAGATGACTGTCTACACCAGAGTGTCTCAAACTTGGCAACTTTAGGATGGGTGGACTTCAACTCTCAGAATTCTGCAGCCAGCATTGATGTAAAGCAGGTGTTCTAATGATGTTACCTGATTTGGGTAATGAAATGTTTGCAAGGAAACAACCAAGCTCAGAGAGCGTCAAGGACTCCGCGATGGGCAACTATATGAATTCAATAAATAAATATATAGTTGCTTTGCAAGTCGTCATTCTCCTCCTCCTCTTCTACTTCCTCTTCTTCTTCATCCATATCTATCATTGGACGTTGACGATCCTATTTTTATCAACAGCCGTACAAAAAAATGCTGCTGAGTTTTGTCCAAACCTGTCCCTTAGATTTTGAAGCCATTATGTTCTTCTTCTGCCTGGATCTCTTTTGCCTTCAATCCTTCCCTGGAGGATTAAGTGAAGTATGCTGTTATTTTTCCAGGTGTCGCATCACATGCTTTGCACGTGCAACAGAACAAATGATGGTGGAGAATCAAAGACCCATGCCAACAGGCCAAGGAATTTTACACTTCCTAAAGGTATCAGTGCTGATAAAACCTTCTCCTTTGCCAAATAATAAGCCTCAAAAGAAATTGGGCAAGGGTCAAATGCACCTCAATGGCAAGAATGCAGATGTTACACACATAAACCAGATGTGCTTGCCTATACTGGAATGTACACACATACACATATCCGCCCCCACGTATTCTTTTGGTGAATCCACAAAAATCAAACATACCTTCCCTCCAATGATCTAATGCATTCTTCTCTAGCATGGTATTTTGGCAACAAGATTTATCATGTTCTCCAGTAGAAGCTTGTGATGGCATGTTTACAGAAAGAAAGAGGGCTGGTTATGAATGCAAGAATTTCTTATTGCCCCATTTGCTCAATCAACAGCAATTCCCCAGCACTTGGTTGAGTTGTTCCCCCATTCCACCTGAAGAAGTGAGGATAAGGTCTGAGTTCATCCGCCTGAAATCTACTTTCCAAAGCCCTTGTTGATATCAGCACCTTGGACAAAGTTTTTTTGTGATTTCTTGCAGCTCCCCTATTGTGTATTTCAGGTTGATAGACTAGAGAGAGATGCATGGTAATCATTACTTAGCAGTCTGGGGGAAGTTCTGTAAAGACATTAATATGCTAATAATAATTGGAGTTTTTAGATTCAAGATAGTGAAGATGTAGTGCATCATCTGGGAAAACACTAAGGGGTACAATCCTTAAAAAAGCCTGATGAAGGTCCAGTTATGTCGAGATGAAGACTTAAACAGTGGGGAAGATGGAACATTTGGGTTGAATTCAAACAGAACACATTTTATGCTTGTCCTCTTTGTTATTTAATCACACACATCCTTCCGCACTGCTGGTTGTGGCACTCTCAGACTTAAGAAAATCCAGATAGGCTGCACTGTTAAACAGCTGCAGAGATATAATGCATGGCTGGCTGAGGAATTCTGAGTCGAAGCCCACAAGTCTTAAAGTTGTCAAAGTTGGTCATTCCTAATGAAATGGCTCACAAGCGGATAAGAATTCAGGAATCTGTTTTGTAAACAGTTACCTGCAATTCCTCGGTTATCAGTGAAAATAATTGCTTCCTTGTCATTAAAAGTAAACTAAGAACATCTCTGTTAAGGTACTAGAGGGATAAGCTAGTAGGTTTGAAAAGGGAAGAGTTCAACTGCTGAAATTCTTGTTACTCCATCCCCATTCTCTTAGTTTCTTGCTCAAGAGACTAAGAGTTGAGCTTGGAGAAAGAATTGGTTTTAGGCAGAGGGCATGGCATGTCTATTTCTAGAGACAGTTGCAATGATGGCTTCAAAAAGGACAGGCACAACCAGATCAAAGCCGTACCTTCTTTTGAAATGTGTCACATGCACNCATGTCTTATGCTTAAGTTTTTATGCCACAGATCAAAAATAACAACATGAAATGATGTCAGGAGGCAAACTCCATCTTCATATTCTTGCACCTCATTATTCGACACAAACACCTACTATAATTTGAAATTTTTGTGATAACAATGCATGCTTTGCCACTTGCTCCCAGCCCCCAACTTCTATGAGCTCAATGACCTGATAACCTGGTAAGACACAGCTTTCATACTGAATAGCACAGATTTCAAAAGGGCTACCGTCTGAGTTTGCCCGGAATTTGGGAAAAACTACATTACTGACTTTATAAGATTGTCAGAATCATTATTATAGTGCAACCTGTTAGAAGAGCCATAGCGGCACCATGGTTAGCACTGCAGGCTAACTCTGCTCATACTGTCAGGGAGTTCGATTCCTTTGATCCTGACTGGCTTAAGGCTGACTCAGTAAAATGAGGACCCAGATTGTTGGGAGGTGTGTGTGTGTGTGTGTGTGGGGTAATATGCTGACTGTAAACCACATAGAGAAGGCTGTAAAGCACTATGCAGCGATGTGTAAGTCTAAGTGCTATGCAATTGCTACCACTGGTGCAGAATGAAGCATTGTGCACAATTGGGGGGGGGGGCGGCTAGGATGAGACATATAAACCCCACTCTTGTATGAACTGCACTGGTTACCAGTTTGCTTCCTGGTCCAATTCAAGGGGTTGGTTGGTTATTTATTCAATTCAGCTCAATTCAATTCCTATAGCAGTCCCAACTCAACCAAGTGACTCTAGGCAGCTTACGAAAGTCTTATTACCTTAAAAGCCCTATATGACATAGTCCAGGGTTTCTGAGGAAATATCTCACCCTAATGGAACTAATTGACCCCACTTGCTCCGGCGGAAAAGCCTGCCCATACCCCATTTGCTTAGGAATTCCAATAGGCAGATTCAAGGAGAAGAGCCTTTTCTATTGTGGCCTCCAACTGGAGGTGAAAACTGTTCCCATCATTTTTGGCTTTCCCGGAAGAATATCAAAGTTTGGTTTTGCCGAGAGGGTTGCTCATGGGTAAGAAGTTCTCATACCCATGTCGTCTGTCTCGTTGGTTCTATTTTTTTGCATAGTTTTTTACATTTTCTATTTTCATGACAGAGCCACCCAGAGTCGCCTTATCAGGGAGCTGGGCGGCACATAAATTTAATAAATAATAAATAAAACAAACCTCTTCCCAATCTGGTATTCTTCTAGATAACCTCTTTGCAGCTGCTGCCTGGGACTTATAGAATTTGTATCCAAAACAGCCGGGAAATAGTATTTTATTTTATCATATCATATCATATCATATCATATCATATCATATCATATCATATCATATCATATATTATTATTATTATTATTATTATTATTATTATTATTTATTTTATTATTTTATTATAGCAGCTGCATTGGTTTCTTCTTTTAAAAAGGCTACACTAAAGCTCGGGATTCATACATGCTAACCCATTTTCCTGACTGACATCAACCAATCCAAGGGACTAGGCCACTAGGGTATGTAAAAGACCAAGAAGGGGAAAAAAGCTTTAAAAAATATCTTCATGATTAATTTTAATCAAATTTTGCATATTTAAGATCTACAGCTGCATTTACACACATGTAAAGTTTTATTGGTTTTTTTTTAATAACTAGGGTTTTTCAATGGTTTAATATACGGAGAAAATCCAGCTTTTGGGATTCGTGATGGGAATGGGGTGACAAGGTTCATGATTCAATCTGTGAACATAGAAATTACATTACGTCAATGTTTCTCTAATGTTGAGTCTATTGCAAGAACTCAGACCACACTTGACCTAAGAGGGATGAGATCAGATTCATGTCTGTTCTTTCGTGGGAATGCATTGACACCTCCGACAGAAAACAATATTTCCCCTTTAATGCGATTTTGTGTGCCAAATCCAGCAAATCCAGAACGATCACGGTTAGCTCTCATTTGCTGAGAAGAATTAATACTATAAAGCCATTGCAGTAAACCAATCCCCAGTGCTGTTTCTCCCCCACCATGCAGGTGGATGGGTAGCAATTAGCTGCAGATAGAGTTGCCTTTTTTCTTTGATGTGGCCCAGCTTTGGCTTTTCTCAACAATTAAGACCCACTGGTCTCAGCTGGGAGAAATCTGATGCCAGATTATTGCTGTTTGCAAAAATCTGACAGTTACAAATCACAAAGCTGTAAAACTGGAGCACTTCCTCTGTTCCCTAAGATAACAGCAAACCGCATTTCTCTTGGAATTGACGAAGCGGCTGGATTGTAAGATTTAAAGGGAAAACAAAAAGTCCCAGATAAAAACAGATCCTGTTTCTCTATCCGCACTTTTTCCTTTGATGGATTCGAGCAATGTCTTTATCTCCACTCTCTCCCCCTTTTTATTTGGGGTGTACCCACCCCCACAAGCACTACCATAAAGTGACTCTATATTGACTCCCATGTCTTTCGAAAACTAAAACGTGGCAGGTACATTTGAGGACTTTATGTAGTTTATTGGTAAGTTTTGTTGATAAGATTTCTCACAGTGAAACTTATGAATGGCTTATTTTGCCTAGTATTAATGCTATAAAGACTCTACCAGTCTGCTACAGGTAGTTCTCGACTTACAACCATTCGTTTAGTGACAATTTAAACTTACAATGGCACTGAAAAGAGTGATTTATGACCATTTTTTCACACTTATGACCATTGCTGCGTCCCCATGGTCACGTGTTCAAAATTTGGACCCTTGGCAACTGGCTCCTATTTATGAAGGTTACAGTGTCTTGGGATCATGTGATCCCTTTTTGAGATCTTCTGAGAAGCAAAGTCAACGGGGAAGGCAGATTCACTTAACAACCATGTTATACTTAACAACCGCAGGGATTCACTTAACAACTACAGCAAGAATGGTCGTAAAATGGGACAAAATCTGTTTAATTGTCTTGCTTAGCAACAGAAATGTGGGGCTCAATTGTGGTTATAAGTCGAGGACTACCTGTACAGGAAACATCCTCGGCTTATGCCTCTGTGACCGCTAATTGTAAACTTCAGGCAATCAAAAAGTCATCCACAGGTCAGTGGGGCAGCAGCTACTTTGTATGAAATGGTCCCAGGTTCAATTCTAGACAGAACTGACAGGCTTCACTGCCTGAGCTGCATGCCTGTCAAAGTCAGTCATCCAGGTCATAATTGTCCCAGAGGTGCTTTTCCAAAAGGCAATTGGTCTTTCTTGAAATGTTTCCTTGAAAACCTTTCGCTTCTCATCTGAGAAGCTTCTTCAGAATTTATCACCTTTAAAAAACTTTTAACTTATCAGAACTGGAGAAGTTTCTTCGATGAGAAGCAAAACGTTTTCAAGGAAAAAAACAAGGAAGTACTGTTGCGTTTTGGAAAAGCACCTTTGGGGCACGTCTGTGTAGAAAGTTAGCACCCACCCCTCTCCTAGAAGAATGAAATATTTCAGGAAATATTTTTTGAAAAGGCAGAATATTATATTTTCCCTAAAAGAGAAATAGAAATGTTAAGGGAGACAGAAGCTCAGGGCTTCAGCTCCCTGCCCCCAGCAGATACTTTGGTGCACTTTAAGAAAGACTTGGGCCAGCCAATCTACAAGACAAAAGACCTCCAGCTCCAGGGTGATGGGATTAAGACATGACTCCTCAGGACGTAATAGGATTAGCCTGCTACCCATCTAGCAGCAGGGCTCACTACATTGCAAAATCACCTGGGGACATTACATCAGCCCAAGGTTCAACCAAACTTGATTCGGACTCACATGACTCCACATGGCCCCATGGGAGTCTGACTACAGCCAATAGAATACATGTTCTACACAGGAACAGGAAGCTCAAGGGCAAGGCCCAAGAGAGGGTATAAATAACCCTCATTCTCCACTCCATTGGTCAGCTGCCCAGGACCTCAAACCCATGTGGTCTTGTCCCTCAATAAACCATCTTTCCAATCAGCCTCCATGTTTCCAGTGTCTTTCTCCCTGCTTGGAACTGAACCAGATGGATATTTCTTCCAACACATGTCAAAGCCAAACCTCCATGGAAGTTTCATTTACTTTCTCTATTCCATTCCAGATGCCTGGACTATTCTTCCAAGATCGCACAAAGAACTTATATTGTACACCATCCTGAGCCCCTCTCTGAGGGAGATAGGTGGTTAAGAAATATAAATGGATAAATAAAATATAAATAATTGTTGAAGACCCAAGTTGGCTTTCAGCAATCAGGTTTTTTTTTAACATTTAACATTTAACCAGTCACTTAATAGGCCACTCATAATCTTAGGCTGGTTCAGACTTTTTATGAAAAACTCAGCCACTGTCTTAGTGGGTTAATCAAACCAGATCTTCAAGTTAAATTATGCATTTGTTTGTTCACTATATACTTTTCTTCCCAAAATGTGCATGCTGCCAATTCACTGGTGACTTTCTTATCCTGAGCTTCATGTTGCAAGAAATGAGCCATTGGCTAGTTCTCTTCACGGTGTAATTTGTACATGCCGCCACGGTGGTTAGAATTTTTCAAGGCGATAACCTCTGGAGACCATCAGACTGACCACACTTAATTGAAAAGAATCCTTCGGGATCCCAGAGGGAATTCAGCCTCCCCACATTGTCATGCTCAATTTCACATGACATCTTAAAGCTCTGAAGACCTTATTTAACTGTTCCACCATTTGATCTTAAATTCAATCTTTGCCACATATGGAATATACAGAGAGCACTCATACTGGAATCCTAAGGAAGTCTGCTTAAAATTAAATCCTAGTAAGTTCCATAGAAAAGATTGCATTCCTCTATAGAGTGATCTGGGAATAATTCTTAATGAACTCAATGGGCTATTTCTGAGTAAACATGTCTGTAATTGTACTCACCTCCTTAATAAGCCAGCTTCAAATTGCAGTGATAGAGAGAGGAATTCGACAACTTAAAAAAAAAAACCAGCGGCAAAAATAGCTAGCAGTGTGTGGTATTTATCATCAGACATGGTTACACTGCTCTGGAAGCAGCCATTATCCCAGGATGTGGGAGGAAGAAAAGGAAAGTTGGGTGTGGTTTTCGCTTTGGATTTCAGGACAAGTGGAACCGCGAAGAATGATTTTCCAAATCTATTTGGAATTTCCTTAAACCACTCGATTTTGCTGCTGAAGTTAGCTTCAAATTGATATAGGTCGTCCTCAACTTGCAACCATTTGTTCAGTGGCCGTTCAAAGTTACTAGGGCGCTGAAAAAAATAACACCACCCATTGCAGCATCCCTGTGACCACGTGATCAAAATTCAGACATATGCCAACTGGCATGTATTTCTGACAGTTGTACTATCCTGGGGTCATGTGATCACCATTGGTTACCTTCCCAGCCAGGTTCCAACAAGCAAAGCCAATGAGGGGAGATGGATTCACTTAACAACCATGTGATTCACTTAACAACTGCAACGATTTGCTTAACTATTGTGGCAAAAAAGAATAAAACCAATCCAACAACATGAAACAGTAGCATAGCATAGATGTAAAAAAATCATATTACTGAGATTCATAATAATCCAAAAGATTCACGCACATTGGCTGCATTCACATAATATACATAACCCGATTCCAAAATGAACCCATGTTCTTAATTTATGCAATGTATCTAACCATAAACTAAATGGGATGTTAGCACAAACAAGCTAAAAAACAACAACAACCCCTACCTCTAACCATAGTTAAAATTAATAAAGCTCAGTATCTTGTGTGAATATGATCTTCCACTTGACTTGATTAAACATATCACATAACTGCAACCTCTTTCTTCTTCCTTTCCCCTTCTATACTTTTGAAAGAGGAGTGGAAACAATGGTTCAAATGGTCTTTTTACTGTATTGAGATTTTTTTTTTGTTCACCGTCCAGAGTTCCTTCTGGTATATGGGCAGCCAAGTAAGTTTGCTTTAATAAATAAAAATAATTAAAACTAGCAGGCTTAGCAAACCACAGTCACGCAAATGCAACAAGATGCCTTGCTCCTTGAACAACGTACAATGTGCTACGCATGGACCCCATTTCATTGCAATTTAGAAGTAGAAATGTCCAATCAAAATGGTACTCAGGAACACCAAAATTTCCAAAGATAGCCCCTGGGAATCTGGTGGACATTCCAGCTCTACTTGATTTTCTAATTTGGGGATTCTGGTTTAATGATTCCTTGATGAAAAGTAAATAGGAAACTTTCTAGTAAAAACCAAAGCATTTCCTTCCAGATTGAACTTTATTCATATATTCAGGCATTCCACACTGCGTAGTCACTTCTGGAACAAGTTGGGAGGCTGCAGACCACAGTTTTGTTTGGAATAATGCCCAAGTCCTAACAACAACAACAACAACAACAACAACACACACACACACATACAATACACAACACACACACACAATAGAGGAAGATATAAGAAAAGAAACATCTAGGTTGCGTGTCTGGGGTGAGTCCATGTATAGGTATGAAATGACAGGAAGTAACTTCACCAGTTTGTCTTCTAGTAAAAGGATGTTTTCTGATAAGAGTCATGTTCCCACTGAGTAATTTTGTATGAGTACACCGCCCCCAATATATGCCAGGGGTATTCTCATCTCTCTTTGATCAAATATCCCTGATTGCATACAATTAACTGTCAGAATGCCAGCTATCAAATACAATCCATGACTAAACTTCACTGCAAACCAGCTAACCGTCTGTCTTCTTCCGAATGAATCACCTGTGAATTCTCAAATCCCCCCCACCCCAAAATATTGTAAGATTGCCAAATATTTAATGTCAATCAAAATGCCAATTCAAATATTTGGCCACTTATTCCCACAAATATTTGACTGGGTAGGTAGGCCACTGCTAAAGACACTTCTGGGATCACAAAACTGTGATGGGAGAATTTTGGCAAAGAATTTTGGTCCATTTCTTTTCTGAAGCAATTACAGAGGCTAGGCAACACATCTTAAAAGGTCCACCATCACATGGAACAATAAGTAAATTACAGAGAGTGGGGCAGGTCTCAAGCAAGATTGGTTTCGGTGATACAAGCTGATGCAGGCCGGAAGGTACGATACAAACCACAAGCAAATTAAAATGCCTTACAAGGATTCAGATAATTCATGTGGACAACGCACAGAGTCCCTCTCCAAGGAGACGGGCGGTTAAGAAATATGAAATCTAAATAAATAATTTGCCTTTGTCTCTTTCTCCCTGGAAATGCCGAGAATCAAACTATAATATCAATATCACAAAGTAAATAAGTGTGTTGTTCTTCAAATGCAAACCTTATCTTTGCCCTGAACTCACCAGCTATTCTTCAGCTAGTCACCATCTCTTAACATCAACCCATATGCAATATAGGAATGAAAATACAGGCGGGGTTAGGATGGCAGTAGTAATCTATGAGGACTGTACATTGCCCAGAGTTGTCTTTTGTGAATTAGACAGTTATACAATTTTTATTTACAAAGGACAGTAAACATTCATAATCGAATCGCACTATAATGGTTCCAAGAGATACACAAGAAACCATTTCCTGTTCTAGATGGAATGAAAAAGGCACGATCAGCCTAAAGGCAAATCATGGGATAAGGTGAATTAAGAATGATTTAAGAGGTTTCTGAACTAGTACTTATTTTTCCCCAACCTGGGCTTGGAGTATCCCTCCTCCAACTTGGTTAAGGAGGAAGAATGGTCAGTTGGGCAATGATCTTACACACCCTCAGTTCTTTAGCTCTAAAATGGGATTAGTAATAAAATGGCCTAGATAAGTGAAACACGTTAAAAACATAATACAATAAAGCAGTGGTTCTCAATCTTTTCTTCACCAGGGACCCCATTTAAGTACCTTTTGTGGCCATGGTCCATGGCTACGGACCACCAAGACTTAACTCAAGCATTAAACCATAACATTTCTTCAAGCTTCTGCGGACCCCCTCTGACAACCCCCACCCAGGGGTCCATAGACCCTAGATTGAGAACCACTATAATAAAAGGATTAAAGGAAGAGTGTGTTTAACTTACCACTGGGACCAAACTACCGAAATCTCATATAGTCCTCAACAAGGTAGTGGCTAAAATCATCCCAAGCATCTAATCCATGTGCAGTCAGGAACGCTGCAGCTTTCTTTCATCTGCTACTGGAAGACTCTTGAATCAGCTACAGGCAAATGAAAGGAAGGGAAGGAAAAAAACACGCCAATGAAGCTTCCAGCTCCAATTCATTCTGCTCTCTGAGTCGGGGTGTCAACAATTTACCCAAGCAATTCTCCCAATTTTTTAATTTATTTTTTTTTTGGTCTTGTCTTCCTCTTCCACCTCCTTCCTACTGATGGCAGTTCAGCAGATGTCGTGAAAAGACCAACAAGCTCTTGAGATCTAGGCATTTGCTGTGGATGCCAGACCCGGATCAGTACAAAAAGGTTAGAAAAGAGGCATTTTGTTTCCCTTTTTAAGTGAAAATATTTCTTGTTATATTCTCCTTTTCCAAGCACAGGTACTCCATCTTTGTCCCCAGAAGCAGAGTGGGAAAGAAAAATATATAATAAATCCAGTATGAACTGTTTGCACTGTACAAATTGCAGAACTTAGCACATACTCCTAGCTGTAACATAATGAGGCTGCTTAAACTCTGTCCCTATCCTTTCTTGCCAATTTGTGATGCAAGAAGCTGCCTTGAATCCAGTTCCATAACAGGTTCTCAGTTCCACACCTACTCACACAGGAAAACCCTTTCTGTTCCCAATCAATCCAAGAACAGTATTCCCTTGAACGATTAGTACAATAATCCTTGCCTCTTGTGGGCCAATACGTATATACCTGCATCTGTACATTTTAATAATTTAATAATTTGACTCGAAGTTGTAGAGACTAGATCCTTTTGAGTTAAATGGAAGCAACAAAGAAGTCTCATGAGAGAAACAGATGCTAGAGAAATCTCTCTCCTGTGTGTGTGTGTGTGAGAGAGAGAGAGAGAGTCTACCTGAAAACTTACAGAATGTAAAATAAAACTATATAAACTCACAAGCAGAATAATTCTTATTTTTTTAAAACTACCTATTGAACTCCCAAATGGATGTGGATTAGGGAACTTGTATCTAACAGATCTGGAAGGCAGTAGATTCTAAAAGTCTAAAGTATCGTGAATTTCCATTCAGATTTCTTTCATTTGCCAGGTGCTCTAAATTCTGGGTTTATTTTTTTCCTTTCATACACTATAATTCCCTATGAAGAGTTAGAATACTAAAGCTGAGGGAAAAGCTTAATGATGGATCCAAAAGCAAGCTTCAGTTTTAGGGCCAAATCTCCCAGAGGCAACTTGGCCCATGGTGGACTTCAGAAAAGCAAGGTGTCAAGAGTGCAGAAAAGAGCAACGAAGATGATTAGGGGACTGGAGGCTAAAACATATGAATAACGGTTGCAGGAATTGGGTATGTCTACTGTATAGTCTAATGAAAAGAAGGACTAGGTATGATATGATAGTAGTGTTCCAATATCTCATAGGCTGCCACAAAGAAGAGGGTGGGGTGTCAACTATTCTCCAAAGAACCTGAAGACAGAACAAAAAGCAATGGATGGAAACTAATTAGGGAGACAACCAACCTAGAAGTAAGGAACAATTTCCCGACAGTGAAAACTATTAATCAGTCGAGTGACTTGCCTCCAGAAGTTGTTGGTGCTCCAACACTGGAGGTTTTTAAGAAGAGATTGGACAACTATTTACTGTAATGGCATAGGGTTTCCTACCTGAGCAGGCGGTTGGACTAGAAGNCCTCCAAGGTCCCTTCTAATTCTGTTATTCAGCAATGAGATAGATATCACCGTCCTGAGACTCACTGCCTGATCAAGACCAAGGAAAGTTACCCATGTACAACATCAAGTGGATCAAATAATAGAAAACCAGAAAGCTGCTTTCAGTCATTCAGTGGAGACTAGCCAGGCAGCAAGTGCATGTATGTATTCCAACCAGCAAAAAAAATCTCCTGTCTCCAATCCTTTTAACTAGAGAGAACACTGATCAAATCTGAGACATAGCGAAGGTAAAAGCGTGTGCTGCCAATGGACTGCAGCCCCAGTCCTTTGCATCAGTAGGAAAACATAAATTTAGAAACACATTACCTATTGGTAGTAAAGAAAAAAAAAATAGCAAAGCATATAATCGATCAGCCACCTGGTTCAAAACACTCACATACAGCAATGGTTCCAGGTTTCAGTCTTGGTTTTCCTGAGCAATCCATTGATTTTGCCAGCCAACATGGCAACATGACCCAACAATGGGGAATAAGCTCTCCTTATTATCTTCTTCTTTGGAGAACAGGAATGTTTTATCTTGTTATCCATTTCTTTGTGCCTCCAAGGAGCTTATGTAGTCCATCTGCACACTGAGATATTCTATCCTAGAGTAGTCCTGACTTCCAAAGTTGATTGATAGAGAGAGAAGGGGGAGAGAGCGAGAGAGAGAGAGGGAGGGAGGGAGGGAGGAGACAAGACAGAGGAGAGGAGAGGAGAGGAGA
>AZIM01006000.1:9456-26665 GCA_000516915.1 Ophiophagus hannah | reverse complement strand
TGCAGATGACAGACTCAATAATTCCTCTGTAGAACTGTATCAGCAGCTCCTTGGGCAATTTGAGCTTTCTGAGTTGGTGCAGAAAGAACTTTTTTTGTGCTTTTTTGATGACGTTTTTGANNNNAGGTGTCCATTTTAGGTCTTGTGATATGATAGAACCTAGAAATTTGAAGGTGTCTACTGTTGATACTGTGTTGTCTAGTATTGTAAGAGGTNTGTCTAGTATTGTAAGAGGTGGTAGTATGGGAGGGTTTCTTCTAAAGTCTACTACCATTTCTATGGTTTTGAGTGTGTTCAGTTCCAGATTGTTCCGGTCATACCACGAGGCAAGTTGTATAAACTCCCATCTGTATGCGGATCCATTGTTGTCTCAAATGAGACCAATCACTGTTGTACCATTTGCAAACTTCAGTATTTTAACAGATGNNNCATTTGAGATGCAGTCATTGGTATATAGGGAGAAGAGAAGTGGAGAAAGCACACAACCTTGGGAGGGCCCTGTGCTAATTGTATAGGTATCAGATGTGATTCTGCCTAGCTTCACCTGCTGCTTCCTGTCTGTTAGGAAGCTTATGATCCACTTACAAGTGTGTTCAGATACCACTAGCTGGTTTAGTTTAGTTAGAAGTATGTCTGGAATGATGGTACTGAATGCTGAACTGAAGTCTACAAAGAGGACCCTTGCATAGGTTTTTGGAGATTCAAGGTGTTGTAGGATGAAGTGCAGAGCCATATTAATAGCATCATCTGTCGATCTATTTGCTCAGTATGCAAATTGCATGGGATCTAACAGCAGATCCGTGATGGTTTTCAGGTGGGACAGCACTAGTCTTTCAAAGGTTTTCATAACTACAGATGTTAGAGCAACTGGTCTTTAGTCATTCAATTCCCTGATGGAGGGCTTTTTTGGCACTGGGATGATATCGAGTGTTTGAAGCAAGAACAAACATAGCACATCTCTAGTGCTATATATCCCACACAACTAATCCATAAAAGATATAATTTTCTAGTGGAGGAAAGCAGTTTTATAAATTTTTAAGTAAGGGGAAAGTATGATTTCCTACAATACTTTTCACTTAGCTCTTAGAATTAATGATAAATAATGAATAAAATGCTAATAATTCTAATTAATAAAAGCCCCACATCATACTTTTCTGTCTTTCCTTATTCCAGCCTTTTCTATGTTCCTAACTAGTACTCCTAGGACATATTTCTGATATTGCAATATTCTCTTTAAATGGTTTCTCATTCAGATGTGGATGCTGCAAACTAATCTAGAAGGTTTCTACATAGGAATAGTTTTACAATAGCTTAGGCATGTTATATTGCTTCTTCATTTTATGGTACTGTGAGACTAATTTGGCCAAAACATAGGATTTAACTGATGCCAGCTAGCAAAGAATCTCATCCGAGCAGTTGTCTTTCTTTAGCATACTGAAAATATGTGTACTATCTGTATAAAGTACATAGAACACTGATTTTGCAGGAAACCACAGATAATTAAACTGAATAGGCTTAGCACACACTCTTATATTTCAAGAATATATTATTATTACACAGTATATTATTAGTATAAAAATAAATGCTTTATCACAGTAAGAAAACAAGTCAGTAGAAAATACTCAGGGAACTGTAGTTTCCTGTAAAGCTTTATGAGTCTCCAGGCCTTCCACCACTGATTTCTCCTGTCCCTAACTTGAATATTTTTGTTGTTCTTAATAGATTAGGAAAGTTTATTGTTGTTTTCTGATCTGTGTTGTGATTTTAATGTGCTATTTTTATTGTATTCTGTGTACCATTGGTAGAATCCTTGGAGACTTGTGATTGACAGATGCTTTGCATTAAATAAATAATCATTCTAATAATTGTGGTGAAGCAGTTGCCTATAAACAATGCAATATACAAATGGGATTTTCAGCAATGGTTTATTACAATATAGAAAATATGATGTGATACTCATACCTTAAGCAAAAAAAATCTCATTGCATATCTTTAGAACTAATAATTTCAATTGAAAGAAGGTATGCATTTGTTTTACAAATTAAAACTTATAATTGATTGTGTTCCTGACCAAACTCCTTCCCTTATAACTGGACAAACAAGAAATGAAAAACAATTTTCTGTAATCCTATCACTTTTCTTTTTCCTGAGGAGAAACCAGAAATTTCTAGCAGTGTGGAATGGCTACTGAAAGAACTTGGAATACAGATTTATTTTATTGAGTCTTAATAGTTGTCACAACTGCCATTAAGTGGACATCTTTATGACAGAATATTTTATTTCCTCATACAACCTTTTGTCTTTCCTTTTTATTGTTGTTTAAACTGTTGGAAGAATTATCCTTCTGGGTTCAGTTCCAAGTAGGGAAAAAGACACTGGAAACATGGAGGCTATTTGGAAAGATAGTTTAATGGTGGACAGGACCACATGGCTTGGAGCTCCAAAGAAGGATGTTCACATGCTCCAAGGTGAAGGAAAAGAGAAGGAAGGGCTGAGATGCTGAAAGTTCCTGGTTTTATACCCTCTGTTGAGATTTGAATTTGGGCTTGTATTCTGATTGGTTGTCAGACTCCCGTGGGGCCATGCAGGGACAACTCTGTAGGCTGTCCTGAGTTCCAGGCTTGGTTGAGTCTTGCTGGATGATGATGTAATGAAAAGGGCTTTGAGCAATTGCTATAGCTTTACCTGGAGATCTTTGTTATGTAAAACATTCTGGCCAGGGCATTAACAAAGGTGGGGGTGAACATCTACTTCTGAGGTGAGTTTCGGCTTCTGAGTTTTTACTCTTTTTAGGGGAAGTATTCTGCCTTTTCAATATTTCCTAGGATATTTCAATTTTCTAGGAGAGGGGTGGGTGCTAAATAAAATAAAATAAAATAAAAAGGATGGTCTTGTAGGAAGCTACAAGACCATCCTTTTTATTTTATTTTATTTTTTAGCATATTAAGCTATAGTAAAGAAAACAGAGCAGTTTCTAAGTGATTGAGTGAATCTAGTCCATGGACCTGGAATTAATAGAACATACATCACACAGATTCAAAGTAATCCATCACAAAAGTAGTTTCAGCAAAGGATCTACTACACAAGTGTCAAACTCGATCAGATCACATAATGTCACATGATGTATCATGATGTTTTTTGCCTTTGTGGAGCTGCGGTGGGCGTAGCCTGCACATGATGCATCCGGCCTACAGGCTGCCAGTGTTAAGTATGCAAGTATGCAGAGCAAATTCTTCACTCTTGTCCATGATTTAAATGGGAAAATACTTTAAATGGATTGGCTAATGGCTGACAGGGCTCTATAAAAGAGCGCGACCAGCCAGCAGATTTTTTGAACCATGTTCTGTACTGAGCTGAATAAAGGTTGCTGTTTGAATCCTTTGGCTTTGCTTTCATTCTTGCCCAGAATCTAACAGCCAGTTTGACAAATTATTTCTGCTGTATTTTAATTCCTCACCCAGTATAGGTGAAGCTGACCGTTCTTCATGTACTGGACTCAGTTTTCAAAGCTTCTGCAGTCATCAGATGTTTTTCTGTGCCAGTAATTTTGTTTTGCTCTCTTCTGGCCCTCCAAATAAACTATAAAATACGTAAGATGTTAGTAGCTCATATTTGGTCATTTGGTATATTTGATCCTACCTTCTGATTGCAGTTTCTAGCACAAATTGGCCAAGTGGTAGGGTAATCCTTTACAGAATAGGCAAATTCCATACAGAATATGCAATAGGGCTGAGATGCTCAGTGATAGAATTCATACCTTATTTTATTTTCTTTCTTAATATCATGCTTACACATTACCTTATTTGAGCTTCTTACATTTGTATCAGTTAGCTTTAAAGTAGCTGCACATAGGATATCTTACTATGCTCGTATCATCATAGTAATAAATATTTATAAACCTGATTATTATTTATTTACTTATTTATTTATATTTATATGCCATCCATCTCACTCTATAAAACAGCTCTCAAATGTTGAGATAAAGAAACAGGTCATTGTTTCCTGTGAATTTTATAAATGCAAGTGTTTAGAGCATTAAAGAAGATCAGGAGTACTTTGTTTCATTTTTCAAAACATTTTCTTCTGAGAAAATAAAATTTCAAAGTACTTTTGTGAAAAAAGATTATTGGTAGTGTGACATGTTACATAAGTATTTTTTGTCCAACTTCAAACCTTGCTTTTGTTTATATTAGTAAGCAACACCTTTCTTTTCATTTCACACTTTTTATGATCTTGAACAGGACCCATCAAAAACAATTTTATTTTGAAGGAAGTCCCTTTGCATATAAGATGATAAAAAAGAAAAAAATGTTAGGCTGTAAAAAAGTACAAATAAGCTTTAACAAGACTTCAGTACATTCTCATTTCTTCAGATATATCTACAGAAAAAAAAACCCACAAGCAAAGAATTTATAATATGTTATTCAGAGTATTTACTGCTTGGTGGAGGATTAATGAGATTTACCCAGCTCATAAATCAATAGCACTAGTTTCTAGAAAGGTTTTAGTAGAGCTAAAGAGTTTTGAATATTTAGAGTTTAGAGAGTCAGTTTGATGTAGTAGGTAAGGTATTGGGGTAGAAATCTGAGTTCTAGTTCCACCTTAGGCACAAAGCCAGCTAGGTGAACTTAGGCTCATCACTTTCTTAGCTCTCACAAGGAGGCAATGGCATACCGCTTTTGAAAAAGCTTACCAAGAAAACTGTAGAGATTTGTCCAGGCTGTTTCCAAGATTGTTTAAATAGAAGAAAAATGTATATATCAGGAAATGATTTTTGAAAGGTATTTATGACATCCATTGTAAGATAATTGGTAGAAATTTTAAAAAGAACTAATTAGAATAGATAAGACATAAAGATGCAAAATTTATTAGATATTGATACTTTTTTTCAGTCCTATGCAACAAAATCAACAAATAACCCCCCCCCTCTCTCTAAAAGCAATTGTGGGCTCTCAAGGAGACACAATTCCTTTATTGCCTGAACATTATATTGTATTCTGATATACACTAGAGTTTTTAGAAAAAAAGCTTTTCACCTAAATACATCTCCAGGAAAAATCAGAGTGCTAGCTCAGCACCAGGAACCCTGAGATGCAAATAATGTTATAAGCAATAACAAAATACTGGACAAGACAAGAAGGTCTGTAGACCTGTATCTGTAGATAGTGCTGAAGAAATGTATTAGCCCAATATTTAAGTTTTTTTCCTTTATTTAAGGGATCTCCAAACTATTTAGCTCATCAACTCATTCATGAAATTTCAGATTTTTCAATAATGCTTCCAAAATTTGTTACATTAAAACAGGGGTGTCAAACTCAATTTCATTGAGACCCACATCAGGGTTGTGTTTGACCTCGGAGGGGCAGGGGGCATGGCCAGCTCGACATCACTCATGTCAGGGGTGCCTTTGGTGGCCCAAATGCTCTGCCAGAAAAAACGGGCTTCAGAGTTCCATTTCTGGCTGCAATAGCCTCCTGCAACCCTCTGCCAGTGAAAACGGAGCCAATGAGTGCTGCACGCAGCCCTCACAAGGTCCATTTTCAGCTGTGATGGCCTCCTGTTACCCTCTGACAGGGAAAACGGAGCTCGGGAGGGCTGCGTGCTGTCCTCCCAAGGTTCATTTTCCCTGGCAGAGACAACGCAGGCTGGTTCTTCACTGTTTCCAGGGCAGCACCACGAGCCAGATCTAAGCACCACGTGAGTTGGATCTGGCCCCCACACCTTGAGTTTAACACCCCTGCATTAAAATAATTTTATATTAGTACTATAGTGTTATAATATGAATCATCATCACCACCACCACCATCATTAAAAGTGAATACATCAAGACAGTTAAGGAGATCATGAAGTTCAAACCCAGTAGAGTTAATACCATCAAAGCAATTAATATCCAGGCAATTTCAGTCATTAGATGCACAACTGGATTTCAAGTATGCACAACTGGAACTAAAACTATTGCTGTTTTATTATTGTTTTATTGTTATTACCCAATTAAAAATACATTGTATATAATTTATTATAGACAAGAAAGCAGGACCAGGAAATGTTATAAGTTAATATATGATTCCTTTGGAAATGATGAACCAAAAAATTATTCATAAACTTTGACATGGATACTTTATTGCTGAATCAATAATAAATAATAAATGCAACTGTGACTCAGCCTTACTCTTAATCTATAATAAATAGTATTAAATATTCTAATGAATTTTAGTTTTGTTAATTTTTTGTCCAGTCAATATTTGCAGTTGCTTTTCTGCCCCTCAAGTATTGCACCATATCCTAAGGAATTAAAATGTCTCCCTACTGGTTTCAGGATTTTGCAACTAATTTTGTCATCTTCTTTTTTTGTTTACTTCTACATAGAATTTGGTTGTTTTATCCATTGTAAATACAGTGAAAAGTTGCCTGTAGAAGTTGGCAAGATTGCTCTACATTTTACTTGACAACTGGATAGTCAGGCATTAATTCTGTAATTACATTAATTTAATAATTAATTTAGTGCTTCATATTCACTCCTACCCTTTGCCTCTCCACATATAAGGTCAGCACCAACCTTCCTGACCTTCCTCGAGCGTTAAAGACCTGGCTCTGCTAGCTGGCTTCAGGCTTCAAAGGAGAAATTTCACATTGGAGGTGGTTGATAGATTAACAACAGATCCCACCCTACCCCCTGCTCATTGTACTTCCTCCTTCCCCATCTTGTAACCAAGATTGTGTATTTTATTTTGTATTTTTGTAGTATTTTATTTATATAGTTTTATATTTTTAATATTGTAAGCCACCCAGTGGTAAGCCAATAAATGTAATTAATAAGTAAATAATAATAAATAATACTTTGTTATGGCCGTTTCTCACCAGAAACAAATTAATATATTTCCCTTTCTTGAGTTAAAACAATTGCATTTGGGATGGGGGAGAAAGGAAAGAAGGGAACCCTATATCTGGTGAGGAGAGAGATGAATAAGTGATAGATTTTCAAAAATGCCCTATCTTGAGTAGCCATTTTTCTGTCCATATTTTCATTAAGAGTAGAATGAAGAAATATGGCCACATGTAATGAAAATTTTTAACTCTACTTGTTATAAAAAATTTATAGGTCAAAACCAATTTTGTGTATTTTCCCAGAGAGGGGAATCCTAAAAGTTAAAGAAGCTTTTCTAAGGACAATTCCACATTGCTGCCTAAGATGCTCATCTTCACACACATCTGTTTCTTAAATTACTAACAGGAAATCCAGTCCAGATTTGGAATGGGTTGGCAATTGGTCAAGCCTGATGCTTAGTCTGAACTCTTGCCATTTAAAGACCAAATGTGTTATTTTTTGTTTCTTATCCTTCCCAACCCTACAAACAAAGGAAGGCTTGTGGGTGTCTTTTAGGTTTACTAATGTACTAGTGCCTTTCTCTTCTTTTTAGTGATTGTTCCTTTTTCATATGTTCCCATGTCTTTCATTTGTTTTACCAGATGCTTGCACAGTCGGCTCCCTTCTATCCCTTTCTCATGTTTACTTTTCCACTGCAGATTGTTCCTTTTTTTCCTTTTACTTTAGGTTCCATCAGTTTCAATGCATAGCAATAGGAAATAGTTATTGTTCCTTTTTTGCTATTTTCTTTTGTAGATCCATGAAAATTTTGCAGCAGGGAAGAACTGATAGTTTACCTTCATAGAAACAAATATTCTAATGGTGTAACCAATTACACCAATATTCTAATGATGTAACTTAATGATTTTTTAAAATGACCCTAACAGCTAATTGTCATAAGTTTATTAAATATAATGAGCATATTGTATTCCAAATATCTCAATACAGAACTTTTGAATTGGTTGGATTAGAACAAAACCTTGCTCCAAAGGAATGGGCCAGTTTTAGAACTAATCATTCTTTTCTATTTTCATCTTATAGTACTTGGCAGAAAAAACATAGTTATAAATGTATTTTCTTTGTATACTTTTTATGATGGTAGGCTTACCTTTGATTCACTTTGAATTGTCAGATCATGAATAAATAGATTTATTCTACAATAAATAATTATTATGTTTCCATGTAAGCTTCATGAAAACTCCTGCTTATAGGTCTGATTCACTCCCACAAGAACAGCTAATTAAAACAATTATTTTAGTGAGGGGAATTAGGTTGGATATTGATGCCATTACTCTATAAATTATTTTTTCTTCCCTCCAAAGTTAGCTCTTAGGTTTATACCCATATGCCAATAATTTAAATCTCGTGTCTCAGAATTTACTGGATTAAAATATACCCTAAAATCACTTTTCTGTAAAATCACTGTAAGGACAAAGAACCAGCAATTAACTATGCAAATAACAAAGCTTGGGTTTGGATATTTGCTAACACTCCCTAGAACCCAGAGATGACAACTAAATGGCCATGAAATTGAGCAAATTAAGATTCTTAAATACCTTGAAATTGTTTTTCAGTCCTCCAGTGGGAGAAGTTCTCATCTGGACTATGTAGCTCAGAATGTTCAATAATCAGCATCAACTGGAATTTTCTATCATTCAAGAGGTGTTTTATTTATCCCTACTGCCTTTTTTTCTGCCTAAGTATGTTTCCAGTTACTGAATGGCATATATCTAGTACCTTATGACAGTTATTCAGTATTGGGAACCCTGCATTGTATGGAATCATTTCACATTACAAACTACATTTCCAATATAGTTCTCTGCTGTGAGACTGGAATATTTAAGATCAGTCCAAGATATTTTGTTTATATATATGCTTGATCCTCTGACATTAACAGAGATTTGCAATGTTACAATGAAAGATGAAACAGATACCTACTAGAGAAGTTGCATTTTACATGACTAGAGAAGTTGCATTTTTGTGGATTCTCCTGGGATGCCCTTCTGTCTCTGGTATGATTTGACATGAAGTGTTTTTGTAGTGAAAAGGCAATCATAACAGTTTCACTTGCATTGCAGTTTCTAAACTGAGAAAGAAAAGACTTTAACAAAGCTCAGTTTGTTCTGTCATCAGGAGTACTAGAAGGCAGGTAGAGGCACTATAGAATCCAGAATCCATTCTACATATGGTGAGTTCACAGAAATTCTAGAACGAGTTAATTTATCCTCACAACAAAAACTATCTATGGTATACTGGTATATTGGCTCCTTCTGTAATATGCAATTTTTATGTCAGATTTTATTTATTTGGATATCTGCAAGTTTTTTTAGACTACCTCCAAAATTCGTTAGGAGCTGATATCCTTTGAATGTCACATGGCTGTCTCTTGGATGTTATTTGCTGAACAAAACAATGACATCGACAGATGAACACTAAAAGAATCTACTACTGAATATAAACTATCAAGGGGATTTACACATCCCTCTTGGCCAGTTTTTATTAGTATAACTAATAATGGCATACGATATAGTATAGGGTATTCCAGATTCAGTTCTTTAGTTTTTGGTTGAGGTCATAATTTTAGTCAGGGGTGGGCTTCAAAAATTTTAGCACAGGGTTCTCTGTCCTGTTTCTGGGTGGGCATGGTCATGGTTGGCCTCCTGCACCACAGCAGGGGGGTATTTTTGCCCTTCCCAGGCTCCAGAGACTCTCTGGAAACCAGAAACAGGCCCATTTTTCCCAAACTTCCAGAAGCCCATTTTTCACCCTCCCAGAGCCTCTGCATGTGCCCCGCGCTTATATTCATCCAAAACGGGAGATGTGGGGACTCCTGGGAGGGGAGGGCAAAGTGAGCAGGGCCAGCCAGGAGTGAGGGCTCTCCGAACTGCACAGAATCTTAGCTAGGGNNTCTCCTGAACCCCTGTGAACCCCCAGCAGTTCATCCCTGATTTTAGTCTTAATCATTTAATTGTTATAATTCAGTATGTCTTAATTATGATTTTACTTTTATTAAATTATACTTAAATTATACTTTTATTATGTTACAATATAATGCATAATAATTTTATTATTAGGTTAGAATATAATACATTCATATCAAGGGTGTTTCTGAGACATTCTTCTCTTTATGTAGTATTTTATTTGTTATTTGTTTGATTGTTCTGTTTTATGCTAGTCATTGACTGAAATAAACATTGCTTGACAAATAAATCATCATAGCCATCTGCTGAAAAAGTAATTCAATAAAAAATATTAAAATAACAGAAAATAAGAAAATACAGCCAGCCATTTGAAAGGTTCTGACAAGATCTTGTTACACGTACAGAATAATTTGCTGAAAGCAAAGGGAGAGGCACTCTGCATGAATTCAGATATTGTACTCTCAATATGGTTTTAGTAATAATAATTTCAGACATAATTTGACCTGTGAATTGATTGACTACTTATACAGAGTTTTAGACCAATGAAAGCAAGCATTGTTACTGGCCCTAAAAAATACTACATCTCTTTCATAGTGCTATGCTTTATTTATTTATTTTACTTATTTATTTATTAAATTTGTTTCCTGCCAATCTCACCACGAGATGATTCTGGGCAGCTAAAAACATTAAAAACAGTAAAACCATTAAAATAAATCTAATACCAATAAAAATAAAATTACAAGTTTAAAATGGAGGAAAGGGAGCAGTATGCACAGGGAGGGAAAGGGGGGATCTTCTATTTGTCCATCAATCACCTCTAGCATGATACTCCCCCCATAGCAGGGTCCCAGGTCAATTGACAGAGACACAACTTCAGGCTCTTATTGATACCCCTATATCTTGGGCTTTTGATTAAACTACTTGAGTTAAAGAAATTTGCCACAGAAATCACTAATATTAATGATGTTCCATGGAAACCAGATGTCTCAAAAAATTCCCCTACTGCCAGGAAAAAAGTATCATGCAAAAAAGAAGACTCTTATCTCACTATCTTCTTTCTTAACACTGATGTAATTAATGTAGATTAGCAAATATGGAATAAAATGAAGTAGAATATCTAACCCAAGATTTAAAAGGCAGAAAGACAAAATAAATGAAAAAAGCCAAGAGAAATATCAAATACAATGTTCAAACTTCGACAACAAAGATATTGCTGATTTGCATCATGGAAGCCATTGCCTAAAGGGTACACCTTCTCAGACTTAAGGAACTTGAAGTAGGGTAAAAGAGGTACACCTTCCAATGGGTATCTTTGGTTGTCTTAGGAATTTATCTGAGTAGAAAAACAAATGATGACAAAAGGAGACAAATCCTCATTAACTGTTATTTAGCACATTCTATTTCCATTTATTAAACTCTATTCCTCCAACTCAAAAATAAACATTTAGCTGAAACAAGGATAACATAGTGAACTAAAAAATGTGATACAATATATAAAGTATACATTCTAATATTTTGGGCAGAATGTGCAATGTCCCTCACATATCATACATACAGTACTTGTTCAGTGAGGCTTACATGCTTCTCATTACTAAAATTCCAGTAAAATAAACAATGAAAATCCACTTCCCAGTTTGGGCTGCCAAATATCTGAGTAAAACTAATCAGTTTTTCAGGAATGTTTGGGCACAGTGCACCAGAAAGAATCTATAGAATACCATCAATATGTATTTAATCAAAGCTGGAATCCTATCTGGACACATTGGCAAAATAACTCTCACATTCATACTGAAAGACGAGAAAAAAAATCCACCAGTTGGGGAAATGGAAAATAACATCCAACTGGATAACAAAACAAAACACCATCATGTCTTTAAAATTCTATTTTCTTCCTTTCTCACATTAATTTTGGAAAAGTTCTAGCTATATTTATACTCTTAAATTGATAATTTACAAATGGAGCATCTGCATTTACCATTTGCTGTACCTCTCTATGACTTAGTCTGAAATACAGAGCAGAACATTGTTAGTTTATGGTTTAATAGTTAATATGATGATTGAGACAATGAGTTAAATCAATAACAAGGTTTAATGTATGAATCAGTTAGTTTAAATTTTGTACTGCTCAAGATTTTTATTTCTTGAAAAAATGAATCCTCAGGGATTTCTATGCAAATGCTAATTTCACTGTAAAGATTATAAACTTCTAAACATAACTCAAAAGTTATATAGCCATGCACATTTCCCATTTATCAGAACAGCCAAAGTCTATACTGTAACAGAGCAATGACATTTTCAAACTGTACGAAGTGAGGAAATTATATCAGAACAAATGAAGATTAAGTGTCTCTAAATTATCACCTAACCTTCTCAAATGCATGCTTAGCACAAAGTTAACTTCTAAACGCTCAGTTCATACACTTCCTATTTCTGTGAAGCAATTCTTTGAAGCATGATGACTAGATCAAATACGTACAGCCCAATTCACAATAGTTAAAATGGGACACTTGGATATATTGTAGCTATGTTTTATAAGAAATGGTAGTTACTGAGGTACCACTGTGATGGCTTACATTACTGCCTTATTAGAAGTAGTCTAAAATACTCTTCATAATAAATCTGATTTATATATAAATCATATAATTTTATCTTCATTCTTAAATGCTTATACCACAAATTTTGATAAAAGGAAAAATAAGCTAGAATGTGATTATATTGTGAAAGGAAAAAATAATGAAGTATATCATAGAAATGGAACACATGGATTACATACATAAAGCCCCACATTCATTAATTAATTTTTTCACATGTCTTTTGAAATACATATTGGGTGACTAGGCAAGAAGCCATTGTTTAATCAATGTAGGTCTGGCAAACAGAATAGACCTATAGCTGTACCAGAAATCAGTTTGAACATAAAGTATCCTCAGATATTATTCTGCCTTTTTTCTTCTTCTTTTAAAAAAACCTATCTGTAAACATAGACAGAGTAAAAATACCCAACTAGCACAAAGATAGCACAGCTTTTGAAGTGGGGAAATTATACCAGTGCTGACTGTCCCACTGCTGATAATATAGTGCAGGGGATCAAACTTATGTCGTCATGGCTGTGTCATATGACATATCAGGACTTTTTTTCCTTTCGCTAAATCTGGCATGACTCTGGACAGCCAGTGATTTATCCAGTCCATAGGTCAGGAGTTTGACAGCCCTGGCATAGTGACTTGAATTTTACATGTCACAAGGTTTGTGGAAAAACATTTCATCATAAAGAATTGATTGGATTAAGTTAAATTCGGGAATATCTTGTAGACAAACATGTTATTTCTCGATGAATAAATATACTCAACTTTATGGTAGTGGAAACAATTTTAATTTCGTTTTTAAAACTTTGCACTACTATATATTTATGTTTTAACCAGTTTTATCTCTGCTTTTGTTGTTTCTACTAAGTTTAATCTATTGCCTCTATATGAGGTGCCACATACATACATACATACATACATACATAAATGTTTTACTTGTTTATTCTTTCTTTTTCCCTGTTTATTTTATGCTTTCCTGAAAATGCTACAGGGCAATTCAATCAATTTTAGAAGCAGAAAGAAAATCAAAATTAGACTGAAAGTTGAGAGAGATGTTAAATGCCACCTGAAATTTCAATGGCTAGCTATTGTTCCATTAGACCACTAATAGTCTATTTGTACGAACCTTTGATAAATATTTATGGGAGATAAAGTTATGTCTTAGTAAATAGTAGATATTGTAGCTAAGTTCACATAAAACAACTGACAATTTAGCCACTAAATATAAACAATCCAGTAAACTGCAGTCTTGGCAAGGCCAGGCAATATAACTTAAAGAAAATATTAAATAGGAAAAGATTAGAACTACTGTTTAGCCCCTCTCCTTTTGTCATGCAGATTAAGGACAGCTGCTTAAGTGAGGGTTTATAAAGGAGATGAAAAGCAATTGTTCAGAATTAAAGAGAGATGGGAAGGGAATCCCACATTTATCCAGTTACTCAGCTAAGTGTAATTGCAGAGCTACACTGAAGGTCAAGACAGACATATGACTTTAGAATACGCATGTGAATTTGAGACAACCTAATCCTAGGTATTTGTTAAGATTTAATTTTCCATTTTTATACATGCTAATAGGAAATAGCAATAGGGACAAGCCAATAATTAGTCTGGACTACAGCATCCCATCAGGCTTGCAGCCCAGGACAAAACAGGTGCTCAAAGGATCAGTCAGTCACTGGAGTGGTGAGTGCATCTGGGTACTGCAGTTAGAGGAAGCTGGAATTGTTATTAAAATGAAATGAAGCAAACCATCCACTGCAGGGCTTAAGATGGCTCAAGTCAGAAAATAGCAGTTGAACCAAAGCTTGAAAATACAGATGTGGTTGTATTTGCAGTCAGTTCTTCATATACTTTATCATCAATGAATGGCCTAAATATAAAAGTGAGAAGTTTCCTCAGAGAGAGAATTACTGTTGCTTCAAAAAGAAAAATCAGTCTCAACTGTCAGGTAAAGAAACATGAGAATCTTAGAAGAAAAAACAACAACAGAAGTTGATTACAATGAACCTTACACCCTAGACCCTTCAAAGAGAGCTGCTAAAAATGACAGATAAGACATCCCTAGAAAAATAAAAAGTTGAAATTAATAACTTTTAACAGTAGTATTGGAAGTTAAATCTGGTATGTGTCTTATTCCAAGCCAGGAGAGAGATGCAGGCAAAGGAAAAATAAGTTTAAGGCAGGCTGCAGTGGGAAAGGAGGTTTCTGTTTATTGATCCAGTAACAACAGTGACAACAGCATACATTCCTAGGGGTAGCTGGCAAATTAGAGTTGTGAGTTAGTGAGTTTTTATATGTTTCTGGGTTATTTGTTATTGGTTTGTATGAAAATGTATTCCTTCTATGTTCTTTAGATTGGGTTGGAAATACAAGGTAAGCAAAATGCATTTATATTTATGGTTATGTAAAAACCAACCTTTATTTGTATAACAGTATTTTTTCCCACTAAAACCCAACTGTGTTCTGCCAGATCATTGCCATCACTAAATAAACTCAAGGAGATTCTGAATAGTCAAGGAAAGATTTACAAACATTATTCTAATAATTATTATCTGAATATAATACTTGGGGGGGAGGCATATTATTTTCAAAGGAATCCTATTCAAACAACATTCTTATAAAGGCACATCAATAAAATATTCGTGTAATAATTTTTCTTGTCCATTAGTTATCACTTGAAGTCTCCTCCTGATTTCTCAGCTGCATCCCACATATGTTTCCTCAGCATCTAAGGTTTATTTCAATTTATTTATTTAGATTTTATGCACAAAAATATGCTATAATTATTTGAAACTGAGCATCTTATATTCCATAGATATTGCAATTACATCAAAATACATAAGGTTTCCATTCAAGCAAATAATTTGTTTTCCAAAAATAAAATATATTGCCACTTCTGAAAGGATTTGGAGTATTTGGGAGATTCTTTTTTCATAACCATGAATAATTTTGGAGATCTATTTGGTTTTTCCAAAAATGAGTAAAAAACACTTTCAGGGGGAAAAAAAGGAACTTGACTTACAATTCATCCCTGAACCATTTCAGATTAGATTCTTCAAATGTTTTGTTTTCCAACAATGCATTAATGTAAAAAATAAAATTATCTGTCTATGTTAAGCAATTATGTACAGCCTTAGTGTTATCCTCAGACTTTCAGCAATAAATAAATGTTAATCAAGAGTTGTCAATAGCTTCTCAGTAGCTTTCTTATGCTCTTATAGCTCCTATGTTAACATCGTAGTTGGTCTTGAGTTTCAGAAACTGATTCCCTAAAGGATCTCCCAGTAGCTTTAGCCAATTCAGTTAAAACAAGCTGCTGTCAACTTTACCAATCACCTGTAGGGGCTCTAAGGAGAAATTTCCTCCTCTCTCAGGGGATATAAAACAGAAGAAATCACTCTTCCTTTCACTGTGAAATTTTACAGGTTTTTGTATATCATTGAGGAACACCATGCAAAGATATAAAGTAAAACAAATACAATAGGAAGTTTAAGCAATGCTAAGCTACTGAACTCATGGATGAATCTCCCAGTCTGTCCTTTCCCTCACACAACAGAACAGCTCCCTAAAGATGTACCATATTTCAAAGTTCAATACATTCTTAAACAATCCCTCTGTCTCTTTGGTGAATGGACTTTCTGTAACAACTATTCTTGTCTCCTCTGTTTCTGTCTCTTTTCTTCTGTGAGAGAATGAAGCTGGAGTTGCTATCTACATTTGGGGAAAGCAACTGCAGCCAGTAGAGATGCTTCCTATTCCTACTTCCCTGAGGATAGATTCAGCTCATCCCTTCTTCCAATGAGCAATTAAAGTATATAGCCCCAGAAACATGAAAGGAGATGGGCTCATTCATTAATTTGTCCTCCCACTCTCAGTTTATTCACAAACATCCACACTACTATTCCAGGTGTTTAGATAAATGAGCCACACCTGGCATTTTTAGGAAAACTCCAACAACCATAGGCAGTTTCGATTCTCTCCTGGTCTATAAAACTGTGGGTGTGTAAGAGAAAAAGAAGATTGCAATTATATGAGCAAGTGGGAAGGAATACCTGGAATGTATGACTATTATAGGAAAATGGAATAACTATCAGTCAACTTCTGGAACCACAAGTTACAGTAAGAAACCCATTATGGTGTGATTCATATGTGGAGCTTTGAACTCAGCCTAGAATTTGGCAGCAACCAGAAGAAGAGCAACCAGACTGAAGCAGTATCTAATCCCAACAAGTGCAAGTACTTTTTGAGGAAGGCAAAAATTGCATATATACTTTATAAACTTTAAAGGGTTTGTTTGTTAGAAGAACTAATCATCAAAAATTTATGGCTACATCAACTTACACGCATAGGAGGATGACCTTAGCTCAAGGAAACAGGAAAGATGTGTACTATAATATAATACTACAATAAAGTATTTTCTACAATTATCTTCTATGTTGTGATGTATGTAATCTTTGGAAAACAAAGTCCCTAATATATTCTAGGCTAGAACTTCAGTTCTGTCCATTTTTCCAAACTTCAAACTTCTAATTACTGGGCAATATTTTGGTGGTGAAATTTACTGACCTGTCTCTATCCACTGAGTAGCCAAATGATACAACTAATCTCTTTTTTTCATCCTAAGATTTATTAATTTAACCTTTTCCTTTCTTGCACCAGTTTCCTGCAATTGAGTTGTTCCCTTTACATTTAGCTTTTCATTCCAGTTGGATTCACATGTATCGTAAATCAGCAAGCTGCCATAACTCTGTTCTTTCATCTATCAAAAATTGCATCAATGATTGTCTAGTGATTTAGCTGGACACAATCAGCAGGTATGTATGTATGTATGTATGTAT
>AZIM01005994.1:21867-32175 GCA_000516915.1 Ophiophagus hannah | reverse complement strand
TAGATAGATAGATAGATAGATAGAGTTGTAAACTACCCAGAGTCACCTTGTGGAGATGGGTGGCAAACAAATCTAATAAAATAATCATATCACACTGATGTCAGAAGCACCAAAGCGCTTCTAAGTTAAAAGGATTAGCCGATAACACTACCATTGTCTAGGGGATGCCCAGTTGAGGGATCCTTTCATGTCCCTGGCACGAGCTGGAGAAAATGATGGGAGCTCAACCTGACCTATGGGTCTCGAACATGGGCTTGCTACTTGTCAAGCCAGTGTCCTAGTCATGCAAGCCACCATCTAATATATATTAAGCAGCTTTGGCAAACTCTACAAAGCATGTAAAGTGAGGGGGGAAAGGATGTTTTAGACTGAAAAACTAGTGCTTCTCAACCTTAGCAATTTAAAGATAGGTAGATTTTAGCTCGCAGAATACTCCAGCCACATGGGGAAATACTGGACTAGACAATGAGCTTGTATTTGCTAAAGCGAAGTATCCAATTTGTAAATTAAAGATTTTGGTGCCCAAGGCAAACCAGGCAGTGTGACCAACTCCTTAAGGAGGCAGTTATTTCAGAGTAAACAAAATTGCTTCAGACTTTGTGGTATCCAATGTAAGTTGAGGAAGCCGTTGATTTATCAAGCCAAGACATGATGTTTTAAGGATTGTTTCAATCAAAAGGAAACAAACCAAATTCTCTATTCTAGACTGCATTTATTTTTTTAATCAATCTCTTTCTTGTTCAGTGAGGTCTTAATGTTGCCTCCAAAGGGGAATATGAAATAATAAGAACATTTGTTCTGACAGTTACAACTGTTTCTTTAGATTCTAAAGAGAATACTAACTTGTAAAAGATTCTGATTTCCCACGCTGCCCTTCAGTGAAGTGCCACCATAAAAAATGTAAATTGAATAAAGCTTTGTTACCACTCTCTGCCTCCAGTCTGCTACCAGTAAATATCACTGCTGTCACTACAGACTATTCAGAGAACGTAATTTGTTTTCCATTGGAGGCTATTAAAAAACACACACATTTATTCATCTCCCTAGACTGTATAAATTAAGCCCTTCTGGACCATTATTTCTGTTTGGCTTTTAGCCACAGACACGTCAACTTATTTCCTTATTTGTCATGCTTCCCTATTTAGTATATAGGAAAAAATATTTTAAGTGGTTAATTTCAACAGTTTCTTTTCAGGCATCTCTAATTCCAAAAGAAAAAAAAGGCAAAGTTTTCTCTTCCCTGTCCAGTTGTTTCTGACTCCACAGAGACATTTCATAACCCTCATTTCCATTTCCTAGCTGGGGGAACCAGCACCGTCCAAAGACACTTCTCTGGTCATGTGGACAGCATGACTATACGGCGAGGTGCATCGAAAGCTGTTACCTTCCTACTGAAGTGGTACATATTTATCTACTTGCATTTGTATGCTTTCAAATTGCTAGCTAGATTGTCAAGGGCTGGGGCAACAGGAGCTCACCCTGTCATGCGGCATTTGGGTCTTGAACCCAGGCTGTCAGCTTTCCAGATGACAAACTCAGCATCTTGAACTGTTGAGCCGTCATGCAACCCTAACCCTTTCTCATTCCAAATATGGAAATAATTATTACATTACCAGATGTACGTATCTGTCAGCCTGACAAACTGAAAACTCTATTTTTGGGGTGGGATTGGAAAGTTTTATGAAAGCAAAGCAAAAGATAATTAAATACTTTGCCTTGCTTTCATAAACTTCTCAGTCCCAACCAATATGGGTAGAAGAATACATTATCTATTTGGAAGATTCAAATAATCAAGTACGATTGACTGACTGGGATGATTTTTATTCCACTGATTCCCTCACAAACTTTAGCACACCCATTTGATATCCCTTGCCATTTATTGTGTACAATAACATTCTTTAAGGAAGGTAAGAAAAGTGTTCAAAGTCTCTTGTGAGCTTCATTCTCAGGATGAATTTTAATCAAGGTCTTGCTACTATAGTTTTAAACCAGCTCTAAGAAAAAAGATGCAGAATCAAGAAACATCTATACATGCTCATTCTACTTTCCTACCCATCTTCTCCTCTTGTTGAAAGTATAGCAAACATATCCCTAGCATTCTGAACCTTAGATCCAGCTATTTTAAAGCATTAATCCCAGCACCTGTTCCAGGAGCTCATCCTTGAACACTAAAGGGCCAAAGCACTAGGAAACAAAAGGGTAAAACAAATACTCTTTGTAGAAAGATGTAAACCAAAATAAAACGTGAAAGATAAAATGTACTATATGTCTTTCATAACTGTACATTTTACTAACAGCTAGAATACATTAGCTGGCATAACTCCTCTGATCCAATGTGACAAGCCTCCATGCCAGATTTTCAATAATTTGTTAAAGTCTAGAAGAATAGTGCCTGTCTATATGTTAAAACTATCTCACATTTTCTCATTGTGTGAAAAAATAAGTGTTGAAGCTTTAAGAGTTGCATTAATTTTAATGAATAAATGATTTCCAAACTGAATATGTCCATTTCTCTCATTTCTAGGGAGTTGTTCTAGCTATCAGACGTGAAGAAGATAGACCAAAGCTAACTATCTAATCTGGACAAACTATGAAGAAAAGTGATGAGCACAGGATTCATGGGGTAAAGTTTCTGCTAAACACCAAACTTAAAAACAAGGATAGTTCTTCAGAGAAGACTGATTTCATGAATAAGTCTGTATCCTATTATAAAATAACTGAAAAAAATATGGACAGGAAATGTATATTTTGCGAGTTGTGGAAAAGTAAAATATTCTTCTTGTTCAAACAGATCCTAATCCAGTCTCTAAGAGGCATCAAGCAAAACTCAACAAGGTTTCTCACAATCAATATCGGGTAGGGATGCAGGCAATGCTATCTGTGACTCCTTCATATTAGCACAATTTCCCATATATCTACTGTACATAAGCTGCACATATTAGAATAACAGAAAAGGGATGTTGCCAACTAATAATTCTAACAAGAGTTCCTTATTCTTCTTTTTCAAATCACTAAAACAATCTTTGATATAATGACTTCATTCCAGAAGTTTGAACGAACACCTATTAGCCTACTAATTTGTGTAGTCCAAATATTGAAAGAGAATCCTTGTTTTAAGAAAACAGATCTGATTTACTGTTTTTAATTTAAAAACATTATGGACGCGCATGCACAAACACACACACACATATATATACACACTAGAGAAAAAGATTTTACTTACTTCATAGTAACTTCGAACTGCATTGCAAAAAGCTTCATCGGCCACAATTTGTGTCTCTCCATTTAGAAATGCCTGGAACCGCTCTTTCACCACTTGTAGTTGTTGTTTGTTCAGCTGAAGGAAGGAGAATATTGTTAGCAAATTCATACATTTCTCTTTATTCCAATATTCCATTATTTATTTATTTACCTCCCCCCACTCCCCGGGATGGGCAGCTTACAGTTAAAACACAAAAAGTTAAAAACAAACATTAAGTCCAAAGATACATGGGGAGAGTGGGGTGGAGGTGGGATCTGTTATTATTCGATCAACCACCTCCACTGCACTGTTCCCCCACTAGAGTCTCCAGCCAACAGGCACGTCTTTAGGCTCTTACGAAGAGATAGATGGGTTGGGGCCAACTTCACACTGGGGGGCAGGATGTTCAAGAGGGCAGGAGCAACACCAGAGAAGGCCCTCCTCCTGGACTCTGCCAGCCAGAATAATTGAACTGATGGAAGCCGCAGCATGCCTCCTCTGCCAGACGGAATGGTACGGACCAAACCCAGTGGGTGAGACGAACCTGCAAGTAACCTGGGCCCATGCCATGAAGGGCTTTAAAGGTGATCACCAACACCTTGAATTGCACCTGGAAGGAGACTGGTAACCAATGCAACTCGCAGAGCAGTAGTGAAACAGGGGCCATTCTTGGGACACACAAAACTTCTTGCGCTGCTGCACTCTGCACCAGCTGTAGCTTCTGAATGCTCTTCAAGGTTAGCCCTGAGAGGTCAAGGAGAGAGTAGATGGTTGCACTACCCTTATCTCGCTTCCGCCAGGGATCATCAACAAGCATGACTAATGCTGTTTCTGTCCCATAACCATGTCTGAATCTAGACTGAAAGGGGTTCAGATAATCTGTTTCATTCATGCCCTCTGCAGCTGCCAGGCCACCTCCTTTATAAAAATTTCCTTCTTTTCAAGTTTGCTCTTTTATTGTTTGTTTAATGTTTATTTGTCAAACAAAAATTACAAATTTGAGCAAGCAAAATGAAAAAAATTAAAATGTGATAGGGACGATAGACATATTAGTGCACTTACACACACCCCTTAAGGACCTCTTAAATATGGGATGAGGTCTACAGAAGTTAAGTTAGAGTTAAAACTATGAAAGTTAGTAGCTGAAACAACTGAATCGGGTAAAATATTCCAAACTTTGACAACTCTATTACAAAAATAGAATTTTTTTTACAATCAATCTCATCCATATTACAAATATTTCTCGATTTATGACTATTTGTTCAGTGACCAAAATTACAATGGGCTGATGAAAGGTCAGATACATGGTCATCCCAGCAACCCCATAGTCATGTCATTAAAGTTTGGCTGTTTGGCAACCGGCTTAAACTTATGACTGGTGGAAGCACTCACAATCATGTGATCACTATTTGTGACCTATCTTGCTGGTTTCCCCACAAAATCAATAGGAAAGTTGGCAGCAAAGGTTGCAAGTAGCTAGAATAAGTCTCTGAAGCTAAGTGATCCAGTTTTAAAGTACAATTGCATTGCTTAGCAAGGGCAATCCCCATAGTCCTGGTTGCTGTTGTTAACTGAATCCCATGGTTGTTAAGGAAGGCACCTTCCTGCTGGCTTTTTACAATCAAGTTACAAGACCCACAGGTTCAGAACATAGGTAAGCAGCTGCTGCTGAGAGGAGGATACAAGGTGGTATGTGAAGCTGTGAGGGAGAGATGGTGAGGGTTGGGGAAGGTTGCACAGGGATGCAGAAGGTATGAGGGACACGTGATGAGGTTTGGACAGGGTATAGGGGGATATGTGAATGGCTAGCACAGCGCAAATGTAAAGGGATTAGGATGTGCAGGTGAGTAGATCTTCAAGGGCATATACAGCTAGAGAGCTAAAAGAAAACCTATTCTTTTTTTTCCCCCTTCTATGGTCCTCTTCCATGATCCCCACATCTCTTTAGAACAGATGTGGGATACCTATGGCCTATAAAAAGAATAGAGAACTTGATTTACCCATTTGATCTATATCAATGGCAACAGGTCATCCAGAACTGAAAAACCATATAATTTTCCACCAAAATCCAGATAAAAATGTGTCTTCTTATAAATGTTAGCTATGACCAGCAACTAGAATTGTATTTCTACTTAGTCTAAATACTAAGATAAAAGAGTTTATGCAATGAAGGTATTGCTTTCGTTAAAATGAGAACTACAATTAAAATATCATGATTATATTGAGGGTAAATCACTGTACCATATTTTTACATTAATCCCTATTATGAACAGGATGATGTATGTTTTAATTGCTGCAAGGAATCTACAATTTCACATCATTACATGTTTCATTACAATGCTACAAGTTCATTGCATAAATATTTCCAAGTTTCTTGAACCAGATGGCCCAAAGGAACTGTGGCTAAAATGGCAGCAAGATTTTTAATCAGTCTATAATATTTTGGGGGAGGGGAGTATCTGCCATCTTGGATGTGATCATTAAAATATTTTTCTGATGTTTAGTGCATCAGAAATAAACTATGACAAATAAATGCTAAGCCTTCTGCCATTTCCTTTAAGATGTGAATAGCTCAGATTAAGCAAGGAAAATATTTTTCTTTCAAAAATCAAATAGCACTGTTTGCTGATAGAAATTCATTATTGTTTGTCACACTCATATTATGTTAAACAGATTCATTGTTCCCAGAAATGCTTTATGGTTAGATATTGTCACCTGGTTTGGCTTACCTATTAGCTTAGTCATTTACATTTTCACATTAAAATGTTAAGAACTAGCTACAGCATTGGCTTTTTCCAACCAGTAGTGCAGGCAACATAACAATCCATGTCAACTGTTTCTATTATTTGTTGATCACACTTTTATCAAACAATCTTTTGTTGATTTTATTCATCTTCTAAAATGTAAAACAATATTTCCTCCCTGGCAACTTTAAGATATGTGGAGTTCAACTCCCAGAATTTCCTGCTAGTCATGCCCTTTAAATTACTCAAAATGATGAAATTAAAAACTAACAAAAATTTTATACGTTAAAGCACTGTTTTTCAAATTTGGTAACTTTAAGATGTGTCAATTTTAACTCTCAGACTTGAAAGTGGAGTTGAAATCCATACAGTCTAAAGTTGCCAAATGTGAAAAACACTGTAGTAAAGTACCGCTCTATATCGGGGACATATCTACTAATTTTTATTTTACTCCAGGAGAAAACCAGGAACGAAATATATATTTCCTTGCATAAATCAATCTATAGATCTTTGCAGTTTTTTCAGATACATCTTTTAAAAAAAAAAGAAAGAAAAAGAAATACAATTCCCTCCAAAGGCCTATTCAAATATTGCTGCCAAATTATAATTTTTAGTGTGACAGAAGGTGAAACAATTAAATGTACTGTGATTAATATTAACTATATTTAATCAATTTAATATACACTTAATTAATCAAAATTATGTCTTCCAGAAAGCTTACTTTGTACTGTGAAGCCAAATGCATCCCTTAGCCGCCCCAAACAATTGTGTTTGCAGGGAAGGCATGTCACATGCAATTTTTCCTTCAATGAAAAGAAAGCTCCCGCAGGCGGAGCTAAATACCTCATGGCTTACATAGCTTGCACATTTCTGCAGCTTTGTTGGTATAATTCAGAAGTCATTTTCTACTGTCTTCTTCATGGATATGGTTTTTTGTTTAGTTTCTTCCCAGATAGGCCCCATTCAGGGACTAACCAGGGCTGAGTTTGCTTAGCCAAGGTTTGCTTACATATTTTTAAAGGACCTATCCAATATGAAACCCATTAAATTTTAGTTGGAGAGCTGGCATAGCAGTAAGCAGTTTATGAAAGGATGCCCAGAGATTCTTCAGATCGTATTAGCTGCACCCCTCCCCGCACACACAGACAGTGAGCATTTTTCCTCTGCAGCTGAAAATACAAGCTCTCATTAACATAAGTGGAGGAGAAGAGGCTTTAGATAGATTCCACCAAAATTTTAAAAATCTCATTGTTGAAATGGATGCATCTATTTGCTGTATGGCTTGCAGAACACCTGGCCATCTGCAAAGAAAATGACTCTAATTATTGTTAAAACTGCTCTTCTGTAACCAATGAAAATGAGACATAAATTTTTCCCCACAAGGCTGCTTTATAAGGCTTCTATAACTTGTCATTTAGGTCTCAAAATCAGCTCTGTGACAAAATTTCTTGACCAAGTTCTTCTAGGTTTACTAGGCCTGACTCCAGTAAAATGGGTTCTCAAGAAGAACATAGTAAGTTCCCAAAAGCACTTTGGAACTCAATTCCCACCTCTGCATTGTCATTCAGTTCTTCAACGTTATCTCAGATTAGTGACTAAGATGTGCCAATGACTGGGTGGTGACTTCTATACCATATTAGTACTCCTCCTTTTCCACTAGCCCATTTCTAATCCAATTCATCTATGGAATGAATAGGAAAACTATAGAGAAATAACAACCAATGATGCATACAGGAACAATCAGTTTATATAGACTGAAAAAACATGCTGTTTCAGAGTAAGTCCCTTGTTCATGGACTCTTTGTAGGATATTATAAAACTATTTTTCCAGGTTTAACAGGTTTAATACAGTATAAAATACAAAAGCAAATAGTAGGAAACAAAAGGGAGGGAAAGGGGAATAGAGAAGTGTAGAGAAGAAGGGGAAAAAAGAAAAGCCATTGACTTCCGACTCCCTCTGGTGTAGTAGAATAAGGCATTATCATCAAACCTCAACTTTTTACTTTTCCATATTAGTATAAACTAGCCATTAATATAACAATAAACCTATTGAGAGAAGCAGCCTAGAACTAAGAAGAAATTTCCTAATGGTTAGAACAATTAACCAGTGGAACCACTTGCCTCCAGAAGCTGTGAGTTCTCCAACACTGGAAGTTTTAAATAAGAGATTGGATAACCATTTGTCTGACGTGGTATAGGGCTGTGGTGGTGAACCTATGGCACGCGTGCCAGAGGTGGAACGCCAGAGGTGTCAGGCAGAGCCCTCTCTCTGGACACGTGAGCTGTCGCCCCAGCTCAGCTCTACCGTGCGTGTGCACACGCCTCCTGCTGCTCTTCGGGTCTCTGCCACAAATGCGTGGGGCGCCAGGGTGCACACGCAGGGGTCACGTGCGCATGCACAGGGGGGTGAGGCACACGCAGGGCGTCGTGTGCGTGTACATGGGGGATCACGCACACATGTGCAGGGGGAGGGATGCACACGCAGGGGTTACACATGCATGTGGGTGGGTGGGGTGCACACAGGGGGGGGTTGTGTGTGCATGTGGGGGNATGTGGGGGGCACACACATGGGGGGCAGGGTGCATGCGTACACGCATTGCATTTTGGGGATACACACACAGCACAAAGTCCAGAAGAGGTTTCCAAGTAGAAACAAAAGTACTTGTATTGTTTTCTTTGATCAAAACAGTCAGTTTAACCATCTCTACTAACTCCATCAACTTTTGCAGCCATTTGTCCATTGTAAGCATCGAAATATCCTTCCATTTTTGTGCATAAAGCAGCCTTGCGGCAGTCAACATATATAACATCAAAATTGCAATCCCCCCCCCCCCCNNNCAAAAAAAGTCTTTTTCCATTAAGCCCAAAGAAAAATTTCTGGGTTTATCTTTATATTCACTGTAAGAATTTTCTGTATTAGTATATGAATCCTACTCCAATATTTCTTTGCTTTATCACATGCCCACCATAAATAGTAAATGGTTCCCTTGTTTACATTTACATTTTCAACGTTCATTTGAAATACCTTTATGCATTCTGGATAACTTGTCTGGTGTTAACTACCAGTGACAAATCATCTTCTAGAAATTTTCTTTTAAATTATAATTTGATGTAAAATTTAAACCTTTCGTTCACATATTCTCTCATTGTTCAAGCAACACATTATATCCAAAATTCCTTGCCCACTGAATCACACAAGGCTTTACATGTTCACTTTCCAAATTCAATTTCAATAACATTTTATAAACCTTAGCAATAATATCATCACTACCACACAGTAAGATTTCCAATTCATTTTTAGCAAAGTCAAACCCATAATTTTTTTAATCTAATTTAAATATTTCTTTCAATTATGTTTTACCAATGGCAGACACTCTTCCTTAGACTTGAGAGTAGGGTCCCCAAAATTAAAAGATATTATTTTGCCATAGGTCCACCAGTCTGTCTTCTCTACCATTTTTTTTTCTGAAAAAGGCTTCCTGGGGGGACCCCCAAAAGGACATCTTTGTAGAAAACCTTTTTAAAAAAAAAACTTTTTTTACTATAAATTCCAGGTCTCAAAAGCATATTTTTTAAAAATTAAAATCAGAAGCATAGCCCTTGTTATTTTCTATGTAACATGAACAGGAATTAAAGAGTAAGAAGAAATGTTATATGAAGCTTCTGCATAAAATGTTAGTAATATACAGGTAGGCCTCGATTTACAATCACAATTGGAATAAGACTTTCGATTGTTAAGAAAGGTGGCTGTGTCCGATTTCATCTGCTTTTTTGCCACAGCTGTTAAGCAAATCATTGCAATTAAGTGAGTCATGCAGTTGTTAAGCAAATTCGGCTTCCCCAATTGACTTTGCTTGTCAGAATACAGTTTAGAACATGGGTGTCAAACTCGACTACGTCACAGGCTGGATCATGATGTATCATGACATTTTTTTCTTTTGCGGAGCCAGGGTGGGCATGGCCTGCACATGATGTATCCAGCCCACGGCCTGCCAGTTTGACAGGCCTGGTTTAGAAGATTGCAAATGGCAGTCACATGCCCAAGATGCTGCAAGTTACCAAACACCCAAATTTTGTTCATGTGACCTTAGGGATGCTGAAACAGTCATAAGTGCGAAGACCAGTTGTTAAGTCACTTTTTTCAGTGCTATTGTAACTTCAAACAGTTGCTAAATGAACAGTTGTAAGTTGAGGGCTACCTGTATGCATAATAATATGGGGCTTGAGGTATGAGGGGGAAAATCCGTTTGGGTGTTCTGTAAGTCATATGACTCATATCCATTCATGCGTACTAAATATATTTTATATATATATATATATATA
>AZIM01005993.1:54908-67164 GCA_000516915.1 Ophiophagus hannah | reverse complement strand
GTTGTCTTTAAAAAATAAAAAAAATTATTAATTAAAAAAAAAGAAAGCATTTGATAATGTGAATTGGCAATATATATTGGAACAAATGAAACAAATGGGTTTTCGGGAAAGGTTTGCCAAAATGATTAAGGCAATATATTATAAACAAATAGCAAAAGTAATGATAAATGGTGATATAACTGGAAATATTAATATTAAAAAAGGAACTAGGCAAGGATGTCCCTTGTCACCACTGTTATTTTTATTGACTTTAGAAGTGTTAAACAGAAATATTAGAAGAAATAAGGAAATAAAGGGCATGGAGATAAAAAAGGAGGAATACAAATTGCAGGCATTTGCAGATGATCTGGTTTTTATACTAGAAGAACCACTAGAAACAGGACCTAAGTTGATAGAAAAAATAGAAGAATATGGGGGGATTATATATGCACAGGATTGAAAATAAATAAGGAGAAAACTAAGATAAGAGTGAAGAATATTACTGAGAAGCAAAAAAAAAAGAACTGATAGATAGATTAGATATCCAGGTCACAAAGAAAGTGAAACACTTGGGGATCCAGTTAACAGCAATATGCAGGACACTTAAAGAAGATAATTATTATAGATTAAAACAACAGATTAAGATAGACCTGGAAAAATGGGAAAATTTACAGCTATCGCTGATAGGGAGAATAAAATCAACATATTACCAAGAGTATTATACTTATTCCAAACAATTCCGATAAAGTTGGAAACAAAATATTTTGATGATTTAAATAAGATAATATTGAAGTACATATGACAAGGGAAAAAAGCAAGGATTAAACTTAAACTGTTACAGGATACAAGATTGAGAGGAGGATTTGGGCTACCCAATTGGGAATTATATTATCAGGCCGTAGTATTGATGTGAATGAAAGAATAGATTGTATTAAGAAACACAAGGCTTTTAACATTGAAGGGACATGATCTACAATTGGGTTGGCATGCTTTTTTATGGTATAAAAAATAAGATACATGGTTACTTTCAAAGACATTATGTTAGTAATGCTTTATTGTCAGTATGGGAGAAAATAGTGGAACAACACAGTGATGGGATTCAAATTTTTTTACTACCAGTTCTGTGGGCATGGCTGGTGGGCGTGGTAGGGGAAGGATACTGTANCCGGTTCTCTGAACTACTCAAAATTCCCGCTACCAGTTCTCCAGAACTTGTCAGAACCTGCTGAATACCACTTCTGGAACAACATTATATGAAAATTCCACTGGTTATCAATAATGGAGATGTTTATATATCCAAATATTTTTAAAATGGGACATATTGTTAGATATAATGATATTTTAAATGAAAGGGGTGAACTCAAAACAAAGCAAGAATTGAATGAACAAGGGATAGATACAAATTGGTACTCATATATGCACATACATTCTAGATATGAAAAATATGTTAAAACAGATGGGTGTTATAATAAATTGACTGAATTAGATAAAATTTTAACAGGAATGGAAGAAAAGATGATCAAAAAATTGTATGGTTATTTATTAGGAGTGAAATTAGAAGAACAAGTCAAGGAGATGATGATAGCCTGGAGGGCGGGGAATTTTGGCTATGGGATAGACTTGGATATATGGCAGAAACTATGGGATAGAAACTATAATTTAACAATGTCAACAGCTTATAAAGAAAATTTGTATAAGATGTTTTACAGATGGCATCACCCCCTGGCAAGACTGGCAAAGATGTTTAAAGACAAATCAGCAAAATGTTGGAAATGTCATCAAATACCTGGATCATATTACCATATGTGATGGACATGCACAGAAATTAAAAATATTGGATAAAAATACATACATGGTTGGAAAAGATGATAAAACANTTTTAGGGGATCCTACCTGAGAATTATAGTAAAGATATATATTTAATTATGCATATATTAACAGCAGCTAGAATTGTATTGGAAAAATGAAAAGATTCCAGTGGAGGTGGAGGTGATTAAGAAAATATTGGAATGTGCAGAAATGAGTAGGTTAACATTGGCAATTAGAGAACAAGAAGAAATGGAGTATTACACGATTTGGGATTTATTTTATAAATGGTTGGAAAATAAAGTAAGAACTTAAATGATATTGTTATAATGATATATAATGATATATAATGCTGAATAGGCTATAATATGAATGTAAACAGTAAGAAATGTATACAAATATTAATATGTGCACAAGATATATGTATCCAGTTGAAACACTGTATAACTGAAAGATGGTTTTATTTTTTGTTTTTGTTATAAAAATAAAAAACTTTTTATAAAAAACTATATAAAGCAAGGTTAGTGGCACAAGGGTTTTCACAGATNNNTGAAAAATGTGCACTATGATGAGATATTTGCACCAACTATAAAGAGTGAAAGCATCAGGCTGGCACTAGCGTTGGGCAGGGGGCACATGGCCATAAAACCTGGGCATTTTGACATAACCACTGCATTCCTCAATGCAGAATTAGAGGAAGAAATTTACATGGTTCAAGCACCAAGATATGAGAGTAAAAAGCCTAACACGGTGTATAAATTGAACACGGCCATTTATGGGCTGAAGCAGTCAGCCAGGAATTGGAATATATGTCTAGATAAGACATTGAACGGTCTTGGGTTCAAGAGTTACAAGGCTGATGGTTGCATATACACTGGAAAGTTAAAAGGTGGGGATTGTCAACTATTAGCATTTGTGGATAATAATGGTTTCATTGAAAAGGATGTATCACAGTAAAAGGATTCTCAGGTATTTGAAGGGAACTGTGAATGTGGGTCTTCAAATACAGGTATCTGAAGAATATAAAGTTAATTGGATTTATGTCTCTTCCAGTTATGAAGGGAGGAGTGTCAGAGTATATTCATTAACTGGCATAGGCATGGTTAACAAAGTCAGCAAGTGAGTAAGCATGGCAACAGACCAGCCAATGGGAGCTGACAGCCTGGGTGTGGTTTGGTTCTGTGTGCTTTACTGAGAATTGAAACTGAAACTAACTTGCTCACTTGCTGAAACTGATATCTGCTTTGAGCTGCTGCTTCTTGTGTTTTTGCTTATGTTGGAAGAAACTACTGGTATTGTGTATTTCCTTATTTTATATAAAAGAAGTTTAATGAATCCTGCAGAAGAGTGTTTTCTGGACTTGAATTTCTGCTGCAAAATCTAACAAACTATACTTGTCCATGGAGGCTCTATCAAAGATTGTCAAATGTGACTTTCTCCTCCCTACTTTCACCCTGATTAGATGCCATATTAAGTGGAAAAATGTAGCTCAGTAAACTTGACACATTCAGGATTTTAAGAGATACAGCACACAGACTTCACTGACCAGCAGTGAGCCAACATTTCTGGAATGCTTGTTGTCTCAGGCAGATGATATACAAATCACTCTTGGGGGCAGACTAGCCAATCTCATTGTACACATGTTGTACTTGACAATAAAGATAATAAAGATAACAACAACAACAAAACAAGACGATAGCTAGGAAAACAAAATATTGCCTCCCCCTTTCCCCATACAAAACATTTGCTTTTAGGGGACTAGAACAGCATTCAAAGCAGAAAACAGGAGGAAAATTGCCATAATATTTTCCTGAAAAATTTGGGGCTTCTCCCCTGTTGTAACCTATACTATGGAAAGTAAGTTGCAAACAACTGCCTAGGTGGGCCAACAGCTTTTCTTTGACAACATATACAGATGTGCTTTCCCAATGACTCCCTCCTAGAGCTGAGGGGAGAAAAAATAACCAACCCAAAATCACTCAGCCAGCCCTCATGGCCAAAGCAAGATTTGAATTCATTGTTCTCCAGTTTTATATCCTGTGGCCATACATATGAGACCAAATTGGTTCTCTATAAAGGTTTCCCTTCCTCATCTTGACTCCAAGGAAAAGGAAAACAAATTGAGCACACAGAGTATACAGTAATTAATCATCTCATTTGCCGTAGCTAAGAGTTCCAAAAACATACGCTGAAAAAAAATTCATAGGATTGTTCCTTTGACAAGAATGCCCTCAAATGCATTACTAAGGATAAATCCAAAGGAAAATGCAAAGGAAAACCACTGAAGTTTGGCACACACACACAGACACACACAAACAGAATATCAGAGTTGGATGGGACCTTAAAGGTCTTTTGGTCCAACACTCTGCTGAAAAAAATGGTTGTCCAATTTTCTCTTAAAGACTTCCAATAATGAAGCACACACATCTTCTGGAGATAACTATCCTGTTGGTTAACTATTTTCACACTAAGAAAATTTTCCTTATTTGTAGGTTGGCATTCTCCCCAATTTAATCTCTACTTATTGCTTATTGTTTGTCTTTTAGTATGTTTTTTTAATAAGTTGGTCATTTCTTTTATGGTAGCCCAATAGATATTGGACAATGGTTAGTACATTTATTAACATACACAATTCCTACAGACCAGAGCAGGCAAAAAGAAACTCTGGTTTATTCGTTTGTTTGTTTTATGAGATAAAGCAGAGATTGGATGCCACAGTGCCCCTCCCTTCTTAGGCAAAAGTTTTAAGCAGGAAAAAAAATGGTTAAAAGGAACAGGGGAAAAAACACCCCTATTCCCGTTTCCTACTCAGATACAATTTCAAAGGCAAAATGAGATTTGCGTTACCTTGAATATGCTGTCCAGCAGTAAATCTTAACTACATCCCTTGGGTCTTTGACAGAAAGAAAGAAATCACACTCATACTTTACCAAGGTGTAGAAAAGAAAATCTCCAAAGCATAATGCATAATGCAGATGTTTCTTAATTTAAGAAAGGGAAAATAGAAAATAATTCCTTCAGAAAAGATTTCAAATACTATGTAACCAGCACAATCAACTCATAAGTCTTAGCTTTATATTCATCCATAAAGGGCCTCAGAAGTTCTATACCTCCTGATAATCTTTCCAGTTTTTCTGTCTTCTTAAGAGTAGCCATTTGGGTAGAATGTAACTGGAATTTGGATTTTTAAATTTAAATTAAAAAAATGTAAATGTTGTATCTGTGCAGGCATGGACACATAGCAGTCCGCCATTACCAGTGCAGGAAATATACTTTAAAGTGATTGGGTAACAGGATGGCAGACAGCCGCTATATAAGGGCTGCCACCAGTCATTACCCCTGTTTTTAGTTACTATATCTACTTACCAATAAACGAGAGTTTCAGATCCCTTGTCTCTGAAGTCTTCATTCTGGCCTAACACAACAACTGGCAACAAAGGTGGGGTACCGGCCGGAACAAGAGCAAGCATTGGATCACCACAGACAGCATCACCATGTAAAAGCCAGCCAATCGGAGCCCCCGCCGAAGCCACGAAAGCCACCATCGGATTGCTGTAGGCAGCATCGCCACATGAAAGCCAGCTGATCGAGAACCGTTGCCGGATTGCCGTGGGAGCTATGAGGGACGGAGGTTGGGAGCCATCGCTGGATCACCACGGGAGACGTCAGGACATCACACAACAACTGAATCATCAGAGGAAGGATGGCAAACCCCCAGAAGTTCACTCCTTTTGATCCTGAAGTGGAGACGTGGGACTCATATTTAGTGCAATTTGACTGCATCCTAGAAGCAAATGACTAACAATATCACAGACAATCGAAAAAGGGCACTATTCCTTAGCAACTGTGGCAGAGAAGTCTTCAAAATGGTTCATGCCATCATCGGTCCAGACCACCTGCAGACGGTTCCATGGGCCACATTAATGGAAAAGCTGACTCAGCACTATGCCTTCAGACCTTCCTGCATCACAAGGTGGCACACATTCTATCAGAGAGACCAAGCGGAGGGTGAGTCCATAAGCTGCTATATGTCTGCGCTCCAAAACGCTGCCCTGTATTGCGATTTCCGCGACCGGGATGAGGCCCTCTGAGATGGGCTAGTGAGCGCCGTGAGGGATGTAAGACTGCAGAGGCACCTACTAGCCAGAGCCACCCTAACACTACAGGAGGCTGTAGATGAGGCTGTTGCAGCAGAGCAGTCTGGCAGGTCCGCGGAAGAAATACAAATGTTAAAAACTAACAGTCCAAGAGCTTCTAGGCGGGGTGCCATGGTCCATCGTGAGGAAACCGAGGGCATTGAGGGAGATGAGGACAAAGAAGGCAATATATTGAAATATTTTGAGGATTGGAATGTTGTTTTTTATTTCCTTTGGTTTAAATATGTATGGATCAATTAATAGAATATGTGTAATAAATAGATTGAAATAAATGAAATGATATAGGAGGAGAGCTGAAAATGAAATTGGTATTAGGGATTAGGATTAAAGGAGTAGATAAATATGTCCTTTTTTCCCCCCTTGAAATTGTAGTTAAATTTTATGGAGTTAAGAAGGGGGAACCATGCAGAATCTGATTTATATATGTTAAAGGGGATTATTAATCTTAAAGTTGTAGGTAATAAAATGCTAAATATTTGATCTGATTTAAAAGGGGAAATAATTAATATGTAATTTGGAGGTGGCACTCTTAAATTGATATTAAAGGGGGAAACTAATTTATAGAAGAAGTGTTACTAATCAGAATTTAAGAGGATTATACAAATGTGACAATTAAAAGTATTACAGCACAGTAATTATGAAGTTATAATATGTGAATTAAATTATGAGATAAGCACTTGGTAATAATATAATAAAATAGAAAATGCGTAAAAATATTGTTAAGATTAGAAATTGAATATAAAAATTCTATATGTAATTATGGTCATATTTGTATGTACATGTGGAACCTGTAATCATGCTGTTCACCAAAAAGAGAATGTAGAAAACTGAATAAAACTTGTTTACAAAAAGAAAAAAGAGACGCAACCATCAACCCCCGTCACTCCGCCATGAGAATGGGAGATCCCTAGGAGCCCATGGTCCAGGATAACATTGATTTCGATGGGCCAGTCTATGGGAAATTCTTCCTAATCATTGTCGATGCATACTCAAATTGGCTAGAGGTGGCTGTCATGAGCACAACAACCACAGATGCCATCACCAATGTGGTACATAGACTGTTTGCGACCCATGGGCTGCCAGACATGCTGGTCTCCAACAACGGACCACAGTTCATGGCAAGGCCTTTTGAGATATTCCTGGTGAACAGCGGGATCCACCATGCACTCACTGCTCCCTTTCACCATGCAGGAAATGGCCAAGCAGAGAGGATGGTGCGCAAGACAAAGGAGGCTCTCACAAGAATGGGGCAAGGAAATATCCAAGAAAAACTAGAGAAATACTTACTAACCCAACACGTCACCCCATGCATGGCCACGGGATAGGAGCCCGGTGGAGCTATTAATGGAGAGAAGGCTGAGAACACACCTGGATGGTGTACACCCTGACTACAGAACAGATGGTCAATGAGGAGTGGACAGCAAAGTCAGACGTTTCCAACAAGGGGACAGGGTGTACATGAGGAACTATGGGAAAATCTATTTGGGTACCCGGCCACATATTGGAAGTCACAGGTCCCTGGTTGTATCATGTGGAACTCAAAGATGGTAAGGTGTGGCACAGACACATCGACCAGCTGCGGAGAGACCCCAAGCCACAGGCTGAGGGCGACTTGGAGGACCCCAAGCCCCAGGGGGACAAGGACAGGGACGTACCTGGGACTTGGCCAAGTTCAGCGCCCAAGGTGACACCTGTCATGAATGTCTCACAGATGGAAATCCAGAGAGAGACATCCAATGACTCTGAAACAAGACAAAGTGACACAGATTAGAGGAGTGAGCAATCCAGAACCCAGGAAAACCAAAGGTTGACGTGGAACAGTAGACCCGCATACTTAAGAGAGTATGACTGCAGCTGAAAAATAATTAAAGTTCCAGCGGGATGGTGAGGGGTGTTGTGTCTGCGCAGGTGTGGACACGTAGCAGCCCACCGCTACCAGTGCGGGAAATATACTTTAAAGTGATTGGGTAATGGGATGGCAGGCAGTCGCTATATAAGGGCTGCTGCAGCCATTACCTCTGTTTTTAGTTACTGTATCTACTTACCAATAAACAAAAGTTGCAGATCCCTTGTCTCTAAGTCTTCATTCCGACCAAACACAACAGTAAAGTTAATTTTTAAAGATAAATGTTTTAGAGTTATATGTTTGTAGCATAAGATCCACTGGGTTTAAAAAGTCTAGTGAAACATTAACAAGAATTAGCAGTACTACAGCCTTTTGGCTCTCTCTTGTGGTAAATCACAGCTTTACACAAACAGCCAAAAAAAATTTAGTCTCTGCCTCTTTTTTTTAGAAACTCCAGCAGCTAAACCAATCAGGAGTTAAAATCAAAACTCTTTCACCTCTTCCTCACAGCAAGCAGCAAGGTCGAAATAGCATTCAACAGTTCTTATTTTAAATTCAAAACAAAAAGTTCTGCAGAGTTAGCTAGCAGTATAACCTTCTGGAAAATTTAAGTCCAAAAGTTTCAAAAATAGTTTCCACAATGCTTTCGTTTCTAGTAGTTTCCAGCTTCTTTATTTTGGCTAAGTTAGACCAACTCCTCCCTCGTCACCATCTTGAAATCACAAAACCTCAAAAATGACTATAGTTCCACAAAAAGGAAATGGCAGGCTGCAATTAAAAGAATAGTTCTATAATTATCACAAGGGCTGACACATAACACAGTAACAATATCTTGTTAAACCAATTACCATCTTTGTCAGAATTTGCAGCATAAATTCATGTCCAGAAAACACAGAGATGACTGACTCAGCAGGATTCTATAAACTTCTTTTTATATAAAATAAGTAAATGTACAATACCAATAATTTCTTCCAATGTGGCATAATACAAACACAAGCAGCAGCAGCTTAGAGCAGATATCAGTTTCTTAGCAAGCGAGCAAGTCTAGTTTTACTTTCAATTCTCAGCAAAGTACACAGAGCCAAACCATACCTGGGCTGTCAACTCCCATTGGCTGGTCTGTTGCCATGCTTATTTTGTTAACCATGTCCCTGCCAGTTAATGAATATACTCTGATACTCATCCCTTCATAACTGGAATAGACGTAAATCAAATTAACTTAATATTCTTCCCATGGTGGACTCCACCCAATGGCTTGGTCATTATGTTGGCCAAATTGTCTTCTGATGCACAGTGAAGCAAGCTAATCAATTTATCTTTGATGGCTTCTCTTACATTACAATATTTAATGTCCACATACTTTCTTCTATTTTTTACTCTGTCACCTGTTGCCATTTTTATGCAGGCAGGGTTGTCCTCATAGACTAATACAGGTTCACTTACCTTTACATTTAAATCCTGTAACAGTTGTACATACCAAGTGACCTCTGAACAAAGTTCAGACAAAACAATAAATTCTGCTCCGGAGTAGAAATGGTCACAGTTGTTTGCTTTCTGGACTTCCAACCAATTAAAACAATATCACAATCCCAGAATTGAACTTTCTGTTTTTTATATCATTTGCATAATCACTATCAACATAGCTAATACCTCATCATAGTGCACATTTTTCATCTGTGAAAACACTTGTGCCACTAACCTTACTTTATATTGTAACTCATTATTGGGCAGTACTTTCTTCTTGTATACCCACTTGCATCCTACAGCTTTGCTACCCTGTGGCAAAGTCATAGCTGTGAACACTTCATGTTCTCCCATGGATTTCATTTCCTTGTCCATGGCTTCTTTCCACTTTATTTGTTCAATTTTAGGTAATGCCAATGCTTCTTTGTAGTTCCTTGGCTCATACATGGCCCTACACTGAAACTCAAGGAGTACAACACAGGAGATGAATACATTGCCAGGATTGTCAGCGAATATGGCAATTGAAACCCTATTGACTATTTATGTGCCATAGCATACAATTATCAAATTGCTTAATAAAAGGCTTTTTATGTCATACTCTTGTGCCTTTTAATGATTTATTGATTTCACAATGGGGGGTAATTCTAATCAAGGAGGGAGGGAAGAAGGAAGAGACATAGAAAGCATTAGAGTGGGAGATCACTTTTTAGTCCCTGGCAGTGGGAGTACATCACCTAGTCCCTCCCTTCCCTGCCAAACATAGCAGAGAAACCTCTCCTTGGGAAGCAGAAAGAAAAAAACAGTGTTTCTCCAAATTGTGGGGGGAGATACACCCTTTGCCTATCAAATTTTGCCACTTCCCTGCTTCCTGTTTTTCAGCACGTCCATGGATGATTTTTGTTCTGGCAGGGTGCCAAATTGGCTCCACATCCAGTTGCATGTCTGGGGTGATTTGTTCTGTGCCCACCTGACCAAGCCCCCCCCCTGCCAAAGTCAGCCACCCTGAGTCATCTGCACCACGCTTCATGGCTTCATGATGGTCTCATGTCTCTTTTATGCCATCAGGTGGTTATTCTAAACAGTCCAGATAGACCTTGACTTACAACTATAATTGAGCTTGAACTTTCTATTGTAAATCATAACGGTCAAGGCACTCAGGTGACTGAACCCAATTTTTTTACCTTTTTACAGTGGTTAAGCAAATGCCATGATCGTTAACTGAATATATGTATTCTCATGGGCATTTTTTGTAGAAAAACAATCAAAAAGCCCAGAAATCGCAAAAACTGTTGTAAATCAGGGTCATGTGATTGTAGACACTAAAAACCATTCATAACAATGAGCTGATTGTCAAGCACACAAATTGTGGTCATGTGACCATGGGAGAATGTAGCTGTTGGAACTCTGGAACAAGTTTGTAAGTAGTTTTTGGAACATCTGTTATAACTTTACAGTTGCTAAGCAACCATTTATTAAGTGAATGGTTAATGATGGTGATTGGGACCAGAATTTCTGATCTAAGTGATAGTTGTAAAATGTAACATCATATGACTTCATTGCTTAGAAACCGACTGCAGCTTGTTAAGTGAGTCCCAGGTGGCTGGCAAAGAGGCCAGTGGGCAGGCAGGACATGGTATGTGACACAAGTGAGGTGGGACTTACTTACTTACTGAACTTACTGAACTTACTGAAGTGACTTCTGAATTTCCCCAATGGCTCCTACATTGACTTTGCTTGAAGGAAGCCAGCAGATAAGGTTGCAAATGGTGATTATGAGATTGTGGGACACTAACCATTTTACGTTCAAGTTGGTTGCCAAATGCCTAGATCATGATCATGTGACAGCAGGGGTGCTGGAATGGCCAGAACAAGTGGACCCTCCTGTGTCTGTCTTCCAGTGATGGCTACCAAGCTTGTCTCAGCAATATTTACAGTATATCAGTGCTTTGTCCTATGCTTGTTATGGAGATAAGCCTTCAGTGCCTTCAAAACTGCTAATATGGGGGGAGGGGCTAACAACCCTGTGTTCAAGCTTCCTTTTCTAACCCTGACAGCACAGTCCTATGAGGGCATTTCAAGAGATGCAAGGCAGGTGAAGCCAAAAGTCTTCTTCAAAAGAGACTCCTGCAAACAGGAGGCTGTGAAATAAGGAGCATTGCTGCCTTAGCAGGTACAGGGATGTATTGAAGTTATATTTATAGAGATTCATAGTGATAAAGAAGGACTAAATCCCCAATAAAGGACCAATAAAAAATAAGTAGTTCAATTATGGTTTGAAAGCATGAGTGAAGGGCATACATTCAATTTTGCAGCTATTAAAATTCTTAGCTGTGCAGGTACAAAGATAGCCAAGGAAATGATTGAAGCCTGGGAAATAGGCCCCTTGTCAGTCAACAGGAGTGCTGATTTACCACCAGCTTATCAGGTACTTAGGAGCTGAGGACTTGGCAATATGAGGAAACAACAGCCAATTGCTAGCCATCAATACACCAATGAACCAGTATGAAGGCATCTCATAGATCTGACACATAGAATAGCCCACATTCCAGTAGAGAGAAGTTCCCAGAGATTCCCAGCACAAGTCCAAAAGCATCTCACCCCACTGACAGACCCATATTGGATCTTGCAACATTATCCTGGGTACATGCATATTTGCCTCCATTCATGAATGTTTCAGGTTGCTAAACTATATCACTCTAATAACTGTAATATATGTAAGGGTCACACATATTATGGCTAAAATGTATTGTTGAAAAGACCAAGTTAGTACAATGGGAAGTATGTTATAGAAAACTGTGCACGATATTGCTGAAATGACAGTTATGAAACTGTCCTGATGGTTGTGTGCCTAGGACATGAAGATGGGATTTAAGGATGTCACAACAGCATTTGGATAGCCATTCTGCAGATGCTTTTTAAAAGGCAACTGGACTTTGTTTTTCCTTGAAGACATTTTGCTCCTCATCNTTTGTTTTTACTTGAAGATGTTTCACTTCTCATCCAA
>AZIM01005988.1:28186-41142 GCA_000516915.1 Ophiophagus hannah | reverse complement strand
AGCTTGAGTTAAGTGCTAGGTGATTAATAGCCTGCACCACCAAGGCTCTTTTGTTGTTGCTATTGGTTTTAGTGTTTGTGTGCAATAGTGTATGTTGATTCTATTGTGTTGTTTTATTATATGTTTTATTGATTAGTAAACCTAGAAGCACACTAATTAATAAACGCCCATCAAACTAGTAAAATATGAGCACACAAATGGCTTTGGATCTCAGCTTTTATATTTATCTTTTCCTTTTGTGTGTTGTAAACTATAAGCCAATAGTGTTCAAGTCGTGTTCCAGTATAATCCCAAAATAACTAGGGTACCACTTGAACACCATTGGCATTGACAAAATCACCATCCATCAATTGCAAAAGGCACCTTGACTTGGAACAGCAAACATCCTGTGATAATACCTTCAAACATCACCAATCAATCATATTTGTCTATCTCAAATTCTTGGGAAGAACTCAATAGATCAGGGGTGTCAAACTCACGTCATCATGGTGATGCCATGTGACATGTCAGGACTTTTTTCCCCTTTCCTAAACCAGAGGTGGGTGTGGCCAGTGCATGATGCATCTGGCTTGCGGGCCAGGTGTTTGACAGCCCTGCAATAGATGGATAGAAATTCCAAATCCAGTCTAAATATCTGGTTGAACCAACCATAATAATAATTGAAAGTTATGGCATAAGCCATCTGCGTAGATCCCAATGGTTATTGGCACACTAGGTGCCACACCAAAAAATCTTGGAAAGCATTTAGAAAATATGTGTATTGACAAAAATTTCCATCTGTCAATTACAAATGACCATAATGCTTGGATACGGACACATGCTATACTGATTCTTTACCGCTCCCTAGGTTCTTGGGATGAACTTGATATGTATGAAAACCAACACTAGCTTAGAACTGGCAACTGTGATTTTACATTTTTGTGTATATAACAATAGCAACAAGTGTATGATTCTGTATAAATATGTATGTGTATTTTAATACTTCACTACCTTTTCTAGTGGTACACAATAGTGCCAGTAATAGCAATAGAGAGGGAGAGTTAATTTTCAATTGATTGAAACTATAATCCTCAAATTAATACAGATGTGTAAATTGGTTTGTAACCTACATAAAAAAGATATGAACACATTATATATATCACTACTGAATTATAAATACATATATTGTATTAAATTCTTAAATCCCTCAAAAGAATGGAAAGGAGCAGTGGCCAGATTTATTTTAAGAATATTCCTTTCATATTTATAATTATGGGTACTGAACCACTTCATGACAAATTGCAAAATAATGTTCTATCACACCATTAAATTAAATAGTATTATCTATATTCTGAGAAACTCTCCAGTTAATTAGGTAATTCTGTGGGTTACCATAGGATATGGCACTCGTTAATAGGAAATAATAAAATTGCCAGGGCTGTGCAAAACTGTTTCCTGAACTGCTGAGTTTTCAGGGTAAACCACGTCCATCTAAAGGAAATAGACTATTAAAATAATCTTAGCATTTCTGGTCTAATTAAGAACAGAACTGACTAATGCTTACTTAGCTGGAACAGGAAACATGGTTGGAACTTGTCTCCTGAGCAAAAATGGGAAAAGTTGCAAAGGGCACCAAACTGGAGATCCCAAACTTAGTTACGTGAATGAATTAAACAGGATTTCCCAGGCAACTCAGCTGATGCTTATCGAATCTGAGGAATATACTAAGCAAGTACTAAGTACTTTCAAAAATAAAAATGTTATTTTAAAAAAGCATAGGAACATTATCATTAGGGATAATTGAATGTGAAAAATATTAGGACTATATGAAGCTTCAGATAAAGGTATTGCTGGAAGAAACTTTGAATCAGATACCCTTCTCAGCTTCTTTGAAAAGCGAGTTATCCCCTTGCTTTTACAACTGAAGAGAAACAATTGTCTTGTTCTGCTGCAAAGCCCTCTTAGCTTTGTCACATTGAATTCAGAGTCTGGATCTTCTGATACACTGCAAGGAAACTTCTTCATTACTGGAAGGATCTTCTGGGCTTTGCATCTTCATTGCAGGGTATGGGGAAGCCCCTTATAGGCATTCCCATAATTGGAAAGCCATCAGAAAAAAAGAGTTACTTTCGTGCTGCTGAGATGTTCTAACTTCTTTATATCTAATGAATGGTTAAAAGAGGCTCTCTGTCTGGAAGAATATATCATGCTTCCTTCATTAGTAGTAATGAAAGATCTTATTCAAGGAGAACTGTGAGAGAAGGCTGCTGCAGGACTACTTGAAGTGTTTCCAATCTAAATGATATTGAAAGCATCTGGCCTGGGTGATCTTGTGAACTTGCTGAAATTCTAGGTTGGACAACTTCAAAAAAAGCTGTGAACAGCCCCAAAGCTCTTTGCCTTGGAAGACAATGGAGGAGAAAGCTAAGAGAAGCCTTCTTTTGCAGACTTGCCTAAAGCTGACCACTCATTTCAGCAATCTCTGTTCAGAAATACGAATCAATTCACCTGCAAGGCCCAAATTACTTCACTGAAATAAATCAGTAGCATTCTGCACAGGCCTAGAAATTATTAAATTGTTCTAAAACAAGCTACGCTTCTAACCCTTGGAGTAGAAATTATATATTTTTTCCAATCACATTATTTCCATGCTAAGAAAGGTTTATTTGACAATTTCTGCCCTCTAATGAGTGAAAGAAAAAGAAATTCTAGTAGATAGTCACTGGTTGATGAAGAATCTGCATGGCTATTCAAGTCTTCATTTCCAGATTGTCTGGTATTCATTTAGTTAGACTGAATTAAATGGTTATTTATAATATATATTATAATAAAAATTCTTTGTCCACTGGATTATGCAATCTTTAACAAAATTCTTTATTCCAAATTCAATTTCAACTTGCAATTTATAAATCTTAGCAATAACATGTTCATCATTGGCACACAGTGCACACTTGCTACAACTTGAGATGGAGTCAAGCTGTGAATTGTTCAGCTGCCAATGGAAAATCCATAAAATAAAGAATGATTGTGGGGGGGTTGTAGGGAAGGTGGGTAACCCATAATCACATTTTTAAATTGCCTCTTAAAGTTCCTATGTACCAATTCTGATTAGAGTCATGATATACTTCTCCATAGCTGCACATTGTCTCTCTTGGTATCATTTGTTTAATATTCAGTTTGATGTTTCTATGAAATATAAGATCCAATCATATATTTTGGAAGTCCTCCAATGTTTTTGTTTTGTTACTTTGAAAACTGGTTGTGGGGTGGGGTGGAAGAACTGATGTTGGGGATGAACACTTCATTCAATTGAACAGATATTTCTACTAGAAAGCAGAGGGAATATTCTCCAAAGTTGGCAGACCTAGAAGAAAATACTTTAGAAAATGTGTGAATTTGTTTTTAGAAAATACAGCAGTCACAGTACTGCTTTGTAGGAGGGATGTTGAGTTGCATTGATTGTTGCATTTTGTTATCTATCTTCTCATAGTAGCTTTCTAAGACAGCAACATTTTTAAAAGTATTTCTCTTATTTGAGAAGAGGAAAGAACACCACAGATGGCAGACACTTCAGCATTTGGGACTAGGATCCAAAGTACTTTAAAAGATCCATGGATCAATTGAAAGTACTATTTTTGATGTTGGAGGTTAGAAGAGAACAAAAGAAAGCAGGGAGCATCAGCCAGAATATACATTTAGATTGTACAATATAAACAAGGACTGCATTGCTCCATAGCAGGATAGAAATGGCCAGTGGGAGCAACAAATGCTATGCTGGCTCAAATACAAGGGATGTCACTTTAAATTAGCTGTGAGAAAGACCTCTTAGCTACAGTAAGTTGTATTGCATTTTTTCATGCATCCATTTATGTATTATTCTGAGCTGAGCATAATAAAATGTATTTGGTGCTTCAAGCATCTTATCCAGTCTGCTTGCATTTTGAGCATATTTAATGCTTCTAAGTATATATATATACTTATGTACATATATATATGTATGTATGTATGTATATGTGTATGTATATGTATATGTATAATTATGTATTCATATCATTTTTGTATTTTCTCTCCAATCATTTGGAAGAGAGAATGACAGGGAGGGGGAGATTATTTGACATTTTTATAGAGATCTTGCTCCTAATGACATAGAAAACAAGGTTTAGTGTACATATTTCAAACATAACAAGAAAGATATTTTAAATGTTTTTATCTCATCCAACTTCATAATTACTGAAACATTCTGAGTAGTGCATTCAGTAAAAGGATCCTGAAATGTATATGGCTAGCATAGAAAATATATAACATTGTTTTGATTTTCTCTTGGTCTAAGTCTTCCTATTACACCATAGTAGTTGTCAGTTCATGCCGAGCACAATGTTCCAGAAGGTATCCAATGTGCAGTAATACATTTTCCTGGATAATTCTATCAGATGCACAGGATCCAGTATCTGATGCCTGCAAGGGGTTTCGGTGAATAAGATGTTTGCCACCTTTAGAGCCCAGACTCAAACCTTTTAGTAGATCCCTATAAGAAGTAACCAGCTCTGGGTTTATGTCCTTCAGTGCTTATTTTTTCCCCAATAGAAGGAAGAACAGCATCATAGATAACTGTATGGGATTCTTCAGAGAGCATGTGAATAAAATAGTTCCCTTCCACCCAAGAACAGCAGGAGATTGTCTATCAGCACCATTAATGTTTTCTGTCCCAAATTCTGGCTCTGGTTCATATTATGCTGGGTTTAGAATACTGGCGTCATCCACAGAAAAGTATGTAAGTGGCCTTTGGCTAACTTCTCTCTACTGCGTGCTATTCTGTGCTGTAATCAGCCAGTATCTATGGGCTTCCCTCTGTTTGTTGATGTGATTATTTGATCAATATAAATACTGTGTTAAGATGCTGGTCTCTTAATTCAAGAATGAGCTTGATAGAAGTGTTGTTGCAAATGTGGAAGAATCTTCATTTTCCCATGAGAAAATTGGTGGGAATGAGGGGTGATAGGTGTATATACATTTATGTGTGAATGTGCGTGTATTTTTGTATATTTGCATTTATTTCATATACCAAATCCTGATCACTGTACAGAATTTCTTATAATCTCATAAAATTTTACTAATTTCTCTTTCTATTTATGACCTTAATGATGTAGATACATATTGTTTAAATGTACATTTTAGCACTCATTTATTTTTCCCAAAACACCTTGGGCCCACCCATAATTATCAATATATATATATATATTATTTTTTTAAATAAAATTGCTTAGGATTGCACAAAAGACCCTTTGTGATATTTTGTAAAAGCATTTGAAAATCTTTGCTTCTTCATTTGAAAGCTGCTGAACTGGATAATTTGTCAGAAAATGCATAATTTGGGAGCATTAAACTTTTTTTTATGATTCAAATTAATATTACCAGAACCTACTCATGTTTAAAATGAGCTACAGAAAATAATATTTGCTACCAATAACTGCTTTTGAAACATATTTTGTGTGCCAAGAATTTCAGAATACTTAGATATCTGTCAAAAATAGTGGCATAAATCTTCTCTCTTTGTGTTTATAAGTATGGATGACATGCCAGAGCATTCTTCAGAATTACAGATATAACTTGATAAGTCATGTGCAGATAATAAGAACAGGGATTGTATGCTGTAAATAAATTTTGCTACTATCTCATTTGCAATTGTTGGGTAATATTTTTCTGGAGATTTTATCCTTTATTCAGAATGTGGGGGTGGAGGAGGTAATCCAGAGTTAAATGTAATTCATTACCTGTGAATTTGTTCTTTCTATCTTGAATGACAGTTGTGAAACCAATGAAGAGCATGAGAAAGGATTGTTCCAAAGCAATTTGCAGTACAGTTTTAGGATCTGTAAATTACGAGTGTGTGGTATGTGTGTGTGTGCGTGTGCATGTGTACATATTTGTGTATTTGAATGTGTGCCTGAGAATGGCTGGCTCAGGAATTCTGGGAGTTAAAGTCCACAGGTAATAAATTTGCCGTAGTTGCCCACCCCTGATTAAGAACATAAGATTAGCATTATTGGATCAGGCCAAGCCCCGTTTTGGTCCAGTATTCTGCTTCTCACAGGGGCTAATTGGAAGGTTCTACATTGCTTAAGGCTGAGATATACTCTTCTCACCCTAATGTTGCACTGTGGTTGATATTTGGAGGCATGTTGTCCCCTACCCAGAGTTAATACTGAGTCTTCAAGATTAATAGGTCTTGATAGACTTGTCCACATCACCACATCTTGTGGTAATGAATTCCATATGTTAATTATGTGCTGTATGCACAAGTGCTTTGTTTTGTCTGTTTTAAATCTCGTTCCAATCAACTTTATTGGGTGACCTCTGGTCCTAACATTGTGAGAGAGGAAGAAACATGCTATCATGATTTTATGCACCTCAATCACGTGCCCACTTCAGTCACTATTTTTCCAAGTTAAGCATCCCAAATTGTTTGCCTGCAATGTTTCTGTGTTTTTGCAGCTCTACAATATGATTTTACAAATATGGCAACTAAAATTATTCACAGAGTTTTGGATACAGAAATACCATTGACTTGTATATACAGTGATGGGTTTTGCAATGTTTGCAGTTTCATTTTTCTTCTCATACCTGATTATCACTAGTATGCAATTTTCTTTCATTTTGACTGACATATATATTGAGTCAGCACCTTTATTTAGTTACCCTTTGTGATCCCAAGCTCAAAACCCATCACTGTATATATGAAGTTGGAGAAGGGATTATGATAGTGTGAATCACTTTATATTTACTTAAATTTAACTGTATTTGGTTGACTCTTCACCCAGTTTAAAGAGATTCTTCTGGAGTTCTTCACAGTCACTTTTGGTTTTGACCACAATCACTTTTGGCTTTTAATGAAATGAGAACTGCCAGATGTACAAGCTGGATTCAGAAGGGGCAAAGGAATTACATTGGTAACGTCTGATGGGTAATGGAAAAGACCAAGGAATTTAAAAAATTTCTATAATCTTTATTGATTATAGTATGGCTTTTGACTGTGTAGACCACAAATAATTGTGAATACTCCTTAAAACAGGAATGTGCTAGGTGACTTCATCTACATATTGGAGATATTGGTTTAAGGTCAAGAAACAATAGTTAGAATAGTATTTAGAATTAAGAAAGAAATGTTTCAAGATTGTGTACTGTTATGTTACATATTTAAATCAAAATGCATCCAAAGCATATCATGAGGAATAGGGGACTGAAGAAATAAGAATTAAATAGGAATTAAAATTGCTGGAAGTAACATAAAAAAACTCAGATACCCATGATGATAGCGAAGTGTACATACTTCTTCACACTAATTGTGTCTGCAGATAATCACCCAGCGACCTTCTTTAAGTGACCCACCTCCTCCTGGTGAAGAAGGAAATTGAAGTCCACCTGAAGGGACATGCTGAGGAATTTGTGGATTTTCTGGAGGACAAAATCATTTGATTCCATTCCCAGTTAGATGCCGGTGTGATTGCTGGTCCAGTGGAAGCCCCTGAGGCAGGCTCTGGGAACAGTTTGACCCTGTTACTCCCAAGGAAGTGGACAGGATCCTAGGGAGTATGTATGCAAGCACCTATGTTTTAGACCCATGTCCCTCCTGGCTTGTGAAAGCTTCCCTGGAGGTGGGTGGACTCTGGTGATGATTAATGCTTCCCTACAGAAGGGGGCAGTGCCCCAGCACTTTAAGGAGGCTGTGATCCACCCTCTTCTTAAGAAGCCTTTGCTGGACTTTACCCAGTTGGACAATTTTCGACTTGTCTCCAATCTGCCCTTTTTGGGAAGGTTGTTGAGAAGGTGGTTTTGCAGGAGCTCCAGAGATTTCTGGATGAAACAGATTATCTTGAACCCTACCAGTCAGGATTCAAGCCTGATTTTGGGACAGAAATGGCATTGGTTACACTCTTGGATAATCTCTTGTGGGAGCAGGATGGGGGTAGTTCAGCCATCCTTGCTCTACTTGACCTCTCGGTGGCTTTCAATACCATCGACCATGGTATTCTCCTGGAACAGCTTCGGGGGATGGGAGTGGGAGACCTTGTGCTATTCTGGTTCGCTTCCTTCCTCTGCGGCTGCTCTCAGTCAGGGCTTCAGCCCTCTCCCACTGCTTTACAGGGTTCCACAGGGCTTGGTGCTCTCTCCACTCCTGTTCAACATTTATATGAAGCCACTGAGTGAGATCATCCGCCACCATGGACTGAGGAATCACCAATATGCTGATGGTATTCAGCTGTATGTCTCAGCCCATGGTGAGTTAAGTGATGCCATGTCCTCCCTCTCGCAGTGCTTGGAGGCTGTTAGGGGTTGGATGGGGAGCAATGGGTTGAAACTAAACCCTGGCAAGACTGAGGGGTCTGGGTTTGCGGTTCATTGGCTATGGGAGCATTGCCATCTTTGGTCCTGGATGGGGTGGCACTACCACAAACAGACCCTGTGCATAATCTGGGGGTTCTCCTGGACTCACTATTCCTGCTTGGAGAGCAGGTGACAATTGTGGCCAGGAGGGCCTTCGTGCAACTGCAGGTTGTGCACCAGTTACGCCCGTTCCTGGATCAACAATACCTACTCACAGTCATTCATGCCTTAGGCACTTCCCGTCTTGACTATTGTAACGTGCTCTACATGAGGCTGCCCTTGAAGAGCATCCGGAGGCTCAAGTTGGTGCAAAATGCAGCAGCCCGCATGATTTTGTGCAGACCCCAGTATGCATATGTATCACCTCTCCTGCAGGAGCTGCATTGGCTGCCAATTTGCTTCTGGGTGCAATTCAAGGTGCTGGTTGTCACCTTTAAAGTCCTTCATGGCTTGGGACCAGGCTATCTGAGGGAACGTCTCTTGCCGGTCACATCTACCTGGCCCATCAGAACAGGGAGGCAGGGAATGTTGTGGGATCTGTTCTTGAGGAAGATACACCTGGCGGGACCCAGAAGAACGTCCTTCTCCATGGTGGCTCCCTCCCTCTGGAACATCATTCCCCCAGAGATTAGACTGGCCCCCCACTCTGATTCTCTTCCAGAAGGCATTGAAAACCTGGTTCTGCCAGTGGGCCTGGGGAATCCAGAGCAGGATGAAGTCCATTAAATGGCTCGTGTAATCTGCTGTCACTGGGGAGGGAAGGTGGGGGGTGATTTAACTATATTAATTTATTTGATTTAATGAGTTTTATTGTTTTAAATTGTGGTTTTATATGTTGTAAGCCACTTTGAGTTGCCATGGCAAATAGGCAAACAATACAAATCTAATAAATAGATAAATAAAAATAAATAAATATCACCAGCGTACTCTCAAAATAAGGGCAAAACCTTTAGGTTATGTAGCCATCTCTGACTGTCTTAGTATCACCATCAGAATAAATGGATTGCATCACATAAATTCACCAGTCAGAAGAGCGTGAGGATCATGTGAAAAAATAAGAAATTCATCTTCCACTCTCCAATATCCTTTGGAGGGAAGTTGAACATTGCTATTCTTTCAATTCTTCTAATGGTGGAGAAGAAAATCTTAAAATTATGAGACTTCCTGAAAATAAGGAAGAAATCTATTTATGATTTCCCTGGTTTGGAAATTTGCTTCTACCAGTAGGTAAGCATAAGCAAATACACCCTGGGAAATAGGGACAGTTTGATTTCACTTCAGAGATATTCAGCTTTGTACTTCAACTTGTACTTAGTTATTTCTTAAAATATTGTAACAATAAGCCAAAGGAAGAAAGCAGTCCATAACTTTTGAAGTTACTGAGGTTCAGTAATACTGATCTAGGTGTCAGTGAAGATTCTCAGTCATCCTGGCAAAGATATCTGAAGGTTGTATCATAGCAACTAAACAAATTTTTGTTAACTTGAGATGATTTGCTAATGATCCAAGCAGCTTCATCAGTCAGAGCAAGTCAGTTAGGCAGAGAGTCATTGGAATGTACCAGCTCCTCCCGTACCAACTTTAGGGTTTCCTCCCTGAAATACATCACAATAACTACTGACCTAGGTATTACCTGAAGAATTGAACCAATGGATAGTCCATAGTTCCACAGCTAACATCACTGAGATCTCAGAAATCATGGGGCATATTTTAGAGCCATTATGACCATTTATCTGCAGAGTACAGACAATCTTCACTTAATGACTGTGCTGTTAAGTGATCATTTGAAGTTACAACAGAATTGAAAAAGTAACTTTATTTCAGGTCTACTAACAAGTATTGCAGAATCCCCATGGTTAGATGATTGAGATTTAGGTACTTTGCAACTGATGGGGTTTTGCAACTATTACAGAATTCCGAAGTCACCTGTTTGCCATTGGCAACAATAAAATTGCAAGTCAAAGCCATGTGATGTCTCACTTAATGATTGTAAGTGATCCACTTAAGAGCAGTAATGAGTTCATAAGTCAGTGGTGATCATGTGATGCCTTGCTTAATAACTGCATCACTTAGCAGCAAAGCTGTTGGTTCCAGTTTTGGTCATCAGATGGGGACTATCTGTATTGTTTCGTACTATCCATAAGCCACTGCATGAGGGGATAGCTGGAGACAGACACGTGTCAGTCCTCTGCCAGGCAGTTCCCTTAAATCTGTGCTTGGAATAAAGCCAGAAATTAGGGCAGGGAGTACACCAGCCCTTGGCTGACAACTGTGGTCAAGAAACAGAAAGGGCTGGTCCAGCAATTGTTGAAATTTAATATCACCAAGAGTATGTATTTATTTTTTGCCTTTCTCACGCTTTGGCAGTGAGAAATGCACAAAAATGGCAGCAATAAGCTGTAAAACATAGCTATTTTGTGTTTCTTTAAAAAAAACTTTTACTTCTCTCCCAATAGGAAAAAGAATTACGTTCAAGTATATAGTGTATGATGCAAACCCACTCCCTTTGCATAATCATCCCATCATCTATAGCCTATGGCATCTCCCCAAATACCTCCAGTTACCAAAAAAAAAAGTTACCACCATTGTTTCTGTTCCTCCTTTGGAGCATTAAGCACATCTGGAACTCCTCCTGATGCCAAACTTTTCAGACTAAATGTCCTCAAAAATGTTGGTGGCTGTAAGAGAGATTAATGCCAGATCTGATATGACTGGATAAGCACTGGATGGGGGGAAAATGGATAACAATCCTTTGCTGCTAGAATTGAAACATATAGATTTAATGCTGATAGTTATGATATTTAATGCTTATTTGTTGTTGCTGTTTTTATATTTTTAAAATCACTTAAGGGATTAAGGGAACATGAAAAATTAAAAAGCAGTAGGCATCTATGAATAACATTTATTAAGAATAATTATTATCCCCCCCAAAAAAACTTAATGGTAATTCATAAAAATCATCATGAAAAGGTAAATAAATGAAAGCAGAGTTGTAAACCAAAGTAGCAAAATATGTCCTCATTTCTGTAATTTTCAGGTGGCCAGCAAAAATAAGTACATACTATTGAGATATTAAAGCTTAACACTATAAGAGTTTTATTTGGAAGGGTGGGAAACACAGAAGATTTTTCAGAATGCTTTCATAACTTTTTTTTAAAAAAATAAACAGTTGGTTTAAATTTTCAACTCGCCTTGATTTCAAAGGGACAACTTCAAAACATATGCAAAAAATAAAAACCTAAATAAAACTCAATAAATTATTTCATTGCTTTGGTATTGGATTTCAAAGGGAGAGAAGAGAACACACAAGAATATTAGAGTGGACTATATTGGATCTTTGGGAATTGCTGTCAAATATTGATGAAAACAGCAAGACTGCAGAAGATCAGATAAAAGGAAGAAATGATTAGATTTGGAAGAACAATGTGAAAACTGTAGCCAACAGAGATTTCAAATGTAAGCAAATTTCAATCTACCAAAGAACAAACTTGGAGAGAGTCCCATATAGCCCAGTATATTTACAGTCAAGCAGCATATGTAAAAATTTTATATCACATTTCCCTTCCTTTTTGAAAGTTATAAAACAACATTTTAAATGACTTTAATGGCCGCACACAACTATTACTATTTGTCAATAGGCTTATGGGTGGAATGCTTAAAATATTAAGTGCCAGTTTCTGTTGGTGTCCTAACTTTCTCCATCCTTGTTGAAAGAAACCCAAACAACTGTATATACAAAAAATATACTTCTCTGCTCATTTTGTTATAGGAAATGAGAATTAGATAGCTCCAGACAAATATTAAACTGAAACCAGTAGGACTAAAGTATTTTAAAAGTGTGGGTAGCAAAACAAGAGAGGAAAAAAAATGAATGGATTCTGAATGTCTGGGTTGCATTAAAAAGTATGTGACCAGTATGAAACCTGTTAATATAGTTAGATTACAGAGACAGAAGGGATGATAATTGGTCATATACAGGAAATGACAAAATTGTGAAATAAATAAAGGAAGAAAACGGATTGAAAGTAAAAAACTCAAAATGTTGTGTTTGGATGGAACTGATAAGAAGTTTATGAGACATGAAATGTTTAAGAGCGAAAGGCAATGTGTGAAATCAAGGTATAGTTATAATGAAAACAACAATGACTTGTACCAATAGGAAAGTATGGAGGGGATAGTGAAGGCTTTAGAAATTAGATTTATTTAGATTTCCTTGCCTTTTCTCCTGCCTCCAATCTATTTTGCTTCCCCGTTCTTACATTTTTGTCCTCAGAATTCTCTGAAGATGCAGGCTTACATTGCTGTATATTGTGTATTTGTATGATGCGCTAGATGAGCTGTGGAAAAGAGGCAGTAAAAACAAATCCTGCCTATTTTGTTATAACTGCCCAAGTCAATTGATTATTGGCACCATGGGTGATCACCCAAAACTTGTAAATGAAAAATATAACTTCACCTAAATAAAATGAGTACATTTGTTTAAGTAGTCTGTACATAAAAAAGGTAGCAAGGCCCTCAAGTGGAACTCAGTTCCTACATGTGTGCATACATGTAGTCATTAGGAACTGAATGTAGTTGTTCTCTCTGAAGATCTT
>AZIM01005988.1:14281-28121 GCA_000516915.1 Ophiophagus hannah | reverse complement strand
CAGCAGGAGATGGTGATTGGTTGCAGGAGAAGTTGTTTTACAAGTACTGGACACTGTGCATATGCACACATGCGCTCACTGAACCAGTTGTTATGCCGATAGGATCCCACCCTTGGCTAACATGAATGTAGAAATAGTCTACACAACCTTAAAACAAATACCTATTTTCTGGCAATAGTACAGGAAAACGCGCAGTTGCTTTAGGAAGTTGAAAACAGGAGTTATGGTCATGCCTCTCCGTGCTCATAATCCCCTTTTTACCAAGTAAACTACATCCCATGCCTTTGCATTTAGTATAGTTGTTACATTTTTTCAGTTGACTTTTTTATCCCCTACCTTTGATTTAGAATGTTCTTTCTATTTTATATAGCTAACCCACACAGATTTGTAGCTCCTGCAAATTTAATACATATTTCTGCTACCTTTTCATTCAAATTATTAATAAAATGTGTTGAAGAGTATCAGGTCGAGGACCAAATGGCTGGCATCCTTCTTGATACCTAAATAAAATCTACTCAGTTTCAAACTGCTCACCTTCCAAGAATCTGGAGTTCCCATAAATCTGCCATGGACAATTTAAAACACACTGTAGTGGATTTTGGGATATGATCTGTGAACATAAAATCAGACACAAATCTCTTGGGACTCACTATTTTAGATCTCTAAGGTCTCACTATTTTCCTGAATCAACATCTTCCTTCCACCATGCTGCAGAAAAGACCATAATGCAACAGAAGAAAACCAGGAGGTGCAAAAACTATGTTTCAAACAAGATTACAATTAATAATCATAGCACTGCTAGTAATTGCAAAGTTTGTTTTACTGTTTTATTCTGTTTTGGCCCAAACCCTATGATTTACAAAAGTAATGTATGTATTGTGATATTCATGAAGCAGTAAGGTAATCAAAAACTATCAAATGGTCTGTCAGGGCCTCCTCTTTTTAAATTACAATTTGTATTATTTCATTTATCCAGCTTTGTTGTTCACAGAGCAGAGTTCTGGATTTCTGCTCCCAAGTCCTGCTCTCCTGGCAACATACAATACTATAGATACTACATGAGGCTGTGAAGATTACTTGGTGACATCATTTAGTTCAGCCTATATTGGCCAGATTCCTGGATAAAACAGACTACATGAAACACATTATGCCCATATTTTTAAAAAAGTCATGTCTGGCCTTTAATTTGTTCCAAGGGTCCAATTCAAGGGATATGATTTGATCTGTACTGTCAAGACTGGTCAACAACCAAAATAAAGCACTTTCTTACTACTTGGTATCTCAAAGCTGCTTGCTCTCATAGGACCCACTTTGGCTTAAAATATTCATCAGGGGTTCCTACATTCCTAACCTATGTGGGTAAAGATAAAGCTTCCTTCATAGGCATGGCCCAGTTATGGAACCTTCTTCCCAGAGTCATTGGCAAGATGCCGAATTTAATAGCTTTTAAGCAGCATGTGAAGACAGTTTTATTCTCCGAAGCTTTTAGTGGATAATATTTCAATGCTGTTTTATTGTTTGTTTATGACTGCTGATTAGTTTATAGTTACTTTATTTTACTGCTGGGGGGGGGGGTTGCATGCTCAACTGTCTTANCTTTTTTTTTGCGGGGGGGGGGGGGTTGCATGCTCAACTGTCTTAAGCTATTGTTGTTAGCTCCTTTAGAATGTTATACTTCAATGTAAATATATAAAATAAACAGAAATAAATACTCATCACTTTCCTATCCACGAACAGAGCAGCTATGAGCTAAATTCTAATGACTTGTTTATTTCTTAAAATCAGGACCCTTAGATCAGATTACCAGAATACATTTTGAATGTATAAACTCTGTATTTATATAAATTCTTTTAACAGTTGAGGCCTTTTGTTAGGTAACCCTGAGAATACATTTTTGATGAAGAATGTCAGAAGTGTTTTGCTAGATAGGGAAAAAGATAAGCTTCTGGGGAGTTCTAAAGTTTCACAAAAAATTGTAAATTATGGGTCAAACTGAATCGTGGATCAGGTACCAACATTCTACAGCAAGCCAAAATGTTAAGGTCAAATCTATGGAACAAAGAAGTTTGTAACATGCTGCTTAACCAATCTTTATATTGGTTCCCAGACAAAGGATATTAGAAATGGAGACGTTCAAAACCACAAATTTCCACTCAGATAACTTTCATGAACAATGGAGTACTTAAGAATATGTTTTGGCAAGACTCAGTGTAAGGACTTTGTAGAATCTCTTTTTTAAAAATGTTTCAGTTTGTTATGGATAATAAATGAAAATGCCTTTAATTAGTTGCAAAATGTGAAGACTGTTTCATTTGTGCATGGAAAGATGAATGGCAAAGCTTCTTGTATTTCTTGGAAAAGAGCAAAGTGGTGATCCCCGTTCAGAGAGCACTGAAGATTTTTAAGACTCCTTGTGTGAGAGAGTGAGTGGGGTATATATGTTTTGAAATTCTGGTTTATTTGACAGCTGTACAAATTTCTAATTCTTCCATTTTTTGCAGCAATTTTTTTGAAAAATTTCTACACTCAAAACAAAATCTTTTAATTCCTAGTTTACAGAGTGTTGCTCTGGTAACTACTGATAAGTGATTCAAGATCTGGGAATTATCTTTCCCTGTACTTCACTCAGTGAAAGATGGGATTTAAATGTATTGAGTAGCAATTAATAACAATAGCTGTGAAAAACTTATGCATAGTTTGCTTCTTTGACTATATTTTTCTGCACATGCATCATTTTACCGAAAAGCCACCTCTTGAGATTGTTAAGCATATCCCATTTCATTGCATGGGGAAACTCAATGGTGCAGACTTTTGTAAAGTTTAATTTCTATTGGAATATGGTCATTGGGCACATATTAGCATTTTATAATACTTCTATTTATTTATTCATGCCATAACTCCTCTAGACAGTAGCAATATCTTCAGCAAATTGCACTAATGCCAAAATGACAATAGTCCTTAATGCTACCATTATATTCTTGTTTCTCATTGTCTTTCAAAAATATGTAAGTCATCATTTTTGCTTGGTGACGTCATCACACACATTTCATCATCTCTTCCCCATGTTTCCCCCTTCCCCATATAATACAGCTGGAATTTCAATTGGAATTGTGGATTCTCGAGAAAGAAGCAATGGGAAACACCAACACTTTATCAAGCAGCAGCAATTACCAATGATTGCGTAAACCTTATCAACTGCTTGGTTTAGCACAGTAAGAAAACAGTCACCTTTCACCTGGAAAGTTGAATGTCAGAAAGCTCTAATATAATCATTATGGACTCCCAGCATCTTAAATAAGAAAAAAAATGCACCAATAAAATTCATGATTGAATGACAAAATGATGAGGAATCCATTTCTGTATCCTTTCTATTGCTTTATTTGCATAGTTATCACAGGCCTTGGAGTTCAAGGTGCAAATTTTACATGCTGTGATTGCACAGTTCTTGCAGAATTTAATTGCCTGTAGAAGAATAATTGAAGCTCAGGTTTTCAGATGAAATCAGATGAAGATTTAGATGTTAAGTTGCAAGAAAATAATAGCATATTTTTCTTTGGGCAAAAGATGGCTTTTGGTTTTTACTTTTTAGGTGAAATTAGACCACTACTGTGTTTAACTTTCCATTGGCTGTTTATATATTGTGGTTCTAACCAAAGAAAATTGTGTAAACTAAATCTTTGCAAATTTCATTTTAGTCTTGTTTTTATAGGATTCACATGGATAACTATTTTACTGCCACAGATCTCCTCATGAGTAAAGCTTATTCAATGACAAAGTCCTACTTGCAAGGAGGTTATTTTTTTCCAATGGCCTACTCTTCGGTAGCTGAGGTTTGACTTAAATTGGACTCTTGTTTCTTGGCTGTTTCCACATCCTTTCCCTGGGAGGATAAGTAATTTGAGCCTAGAATTCTAGATTGTTTCCATTTAAACTATGGCTGTATATAGTTGAAGGGAATGGAAGATATGAAGACTTGTCAACTACAAAAATTTCTTATTATTATTGCCTGATATTAATTGCATCGTAATGCTTCCCTGGGTGTTAATTGCTTGCAATGAGCTAGTATGGTCTTTTTGTTTCCTATCTAGCTTTTTTTATTGTCATGTTTGAATACTGTGGAAATGTTATTTATCTCTATATGCTTGTTGATGTTTGATTTGTCTCAATGCCAAGCTTCCAGATCCTTTAGGATTTTTGGATTTAGCTTGGTTTAGGATGCTCATAGTTTCCCAAATGTCTACATGTTAATTTAAGGAATTTTCATTGTATCTTCTGACTATTAATTGGTGTTCATGTAAACACTTTGCTAGTTTTCTGCTTTGCTTTTCTACATAGTGGCTATTACAGCCTTACATTGTATGCTGTAGATCAGGGGTGTCAAACTCATGGCATCACAGCAGTGTCACATGACATATTGTGATTTTTCCCCCTTCACTAAACCAGGTGGGGGCGGGGCCAGCACATGATGCATCTGGCTCACAGGCTGCAAGTTTGACACCCCTGCTATAGATGACTCCTGTTTTGTGAGTGACACAAATTTCTGTGAGAGTAATGACAGTTTTACTTGTGGAAGGAGAGATATTGATTGTGCATGTTTTACTTTGAGGAAGGAAATAAACTGGTGGAATGACCTATATGATAGTAAAAAAGTATCTAAATCCCCACAGTGCTTGTGGATTTTTAAGTGTTTGAATGGACATTCAAAAAAGAATAGGTGAGGGGAGTAATTATCCATCTCTAATGTGAATTAGTGCACAACAATGAGCTTCAAATGTGTTCTGAATACATTTTAGTGTGCATGTTAATGTGATACAAAATGCTCCAACGGGGTCTTTTGGTTGCACAATTGTTTTTAAATCCAGGCATTTTTTGTGCATCAAAGAACAAGAGGCCTTATACAACACTATTTTAAAGAAAATTTGCATATGTATCATTTCACAAGAAGGAAAGATAATGTCCTTCCAAGCTCAAACTAATTCTATTGATGCACAAGCAAGTCAGAGAAATAATGGTAACAGTTTATATGAACAGATTTATGACAGTGTGGAAGATGCATTTACTACAGTTTCATGAATACACTGCTGTGATCCAGCCTCATTTAAGTTCAAAAAATAAATTTAAAGACATTTTTACTTATCTCTTGTGAATGATTTGGAGCATTGTTACATAATGTCTGCTCCATGAGACTCTAAATTCATATTCATTCTCAGATTAAAGAGGAATTAATGTAAAGTGGAGCAGAACAGGTAGGTGTGCATCTTATAGTTTGTCTACTAGATATCCCAGAAGTAAGATAAGTTCCTATTCGGAAAGCCTTAGGATATGCACTAAAGTAATGCCCTTTTGAAAGTAATGACTCATGTAAAAGATGGAGGGTAATCCTGGGGACAATCATAATTCAATGCATTCTCCTAATGTGATTAGTTCTCTCTATGCTTGCATATGCATACAACTGAGTTGGTAGTTAATATGAATCTTTTTCAGCCACTAATGGTACCATTGAATCAAAGCATAGTGAAACTAGAGTGACATATTACTGTAGCTAAAGTGGCTTATACGTCAAATCTCCCCCTAGAAAAGGTGGAGAGCATCTCACTATCTCATCATACTTAACTAGTTTAACTAGATGAAACCTAATCAGCATCAGCCTAGAATTTTCATGTGGGTAAGCCACTTGGTTTTATTTGAAAAGGATACATTTTGTTTATAAGCTGTTGACTTTCAAATGATTTCTCAGTCATGCAAGACAGGCAACTTTAGTACCTTTTGGGAGTCACTCATTCACTACAAACAAAACAATACTTATTGATCAGGTCCACCTAACATAGGATGAGATGGGACAGCTTGTTTTTGGTTCTGTGACTTGTGTGAACCCATCAGTACGATTAATTAATGGTTTAGTGTATTGTGCAAACTCAGGAAATTGGTTTCATTCAATAAAAACATAGCCACTGTCACTAATGTGTGTTAAGTGCATATCAGTGGTAGAAATGGGAGATTGAAAACCTGGAGCAAATTAAGGAAGCAGTGGGGGAGAAAAACTCTCACTCATGAAAGGCACCCAATATTCTGTTTGATAGAAGAATGTTAAAGTAAAGACCTTTTTTTAAAATGGTCTTCAGGCTCTGCCCTTTGTAAAGACACTAGAACATCATTCCCCAAACCCCAAAAACTTTAACCTTAGATTGTCTACTATTGACCTCACCCCTTTCCTAAGAGGTCTGTAGGGGGTGTATCCATTTCATGTATTCATAACCATGTTTATACTTATACCTGTTATCTAATAATCGCTTGACAAAATAAAATAAAATAAAAATAAATAAATAAATCATTCTCTAGATGGCATGATAGCAGAAGGATTTTTCTCTCCTTTTCTCTATGATCCTGGTATTTACAGGGAGATAGATGAAGGAGGCACTATTTTCATAGCTTTGAATTTCTACTTTTTGCTGTGTTCACATCAAAGTTTATATCATTTAACTTTGTTTTTGAGAAGTAATTTCCTGTTTTATTGTTTTTAAGAAATGTAAAAAGTATGTCATAGAAGTTTAGAAACTAGCTGTTTTGTTCCTTCAAGGATGAATTGGAGGGCATGCCATGTTATTTCAATAACTTTCAATGGTGTTTCAGAACATATATATTAAGGTAGTGAACCAAAATCTGTTTTCAGTAATATATGAACATTTCTGCTAACTTCAATGTGGAGCTGCTTATACATAGAATGAAGAGAACAACTTGGCAGTATTCTTTCCACTGAGTATATGCAAACATACAAGAGTGTTATCCATTGTCACACAGCTGGAAGTGAGACTTAGCCTTTCCCACAAGCACTAGAAGTATTACAATTAGGAAATTCATGATGTTATGCCTTTGCTTCAAAATCCCCTGGGCTGAAATTTTATATCCACAGATTCAGGCCAGAATGTGTTTGTACAATTGAGTTACATGCAAAAGTCTAAAAACATTGAGGCACTATAGAAAAAGTATCATTACTATGCCAATGATAGCAGTATGTTGAGTGTCATTAAGAAAAGTTGGATTCAATCTGAAGAGAGGTTAAGCTATCAGTTTTTGAATCGAGAAATTGATAACTGTGCAACCATCTGAGAAAGGGTTGGAGACAAGAAACGCTAAGTCTCTTGGCATCTAGCCTGCCTATACATGTATAACCTACCATTTCCATTTAGTCCCTAAAACATCCCCAAATATGAAGAGCTGAAAATATTTGGACCCTTTTTGTGTTTTGGTGATTTGGGAAGGATTTGAAGGGGAAGGGTAGATGTCTTGAGGTTTGTTAAGATTTAAGAGATCTAGTCATTGAACTATTTCACACTTGCAATGATCTGAAATCAGGACAAATTTTCCCATTTGGGGGAAAGGATTTAAGAGGTAGCAAGTTTTAAGGCCCTTATTTTACCAATTGACCCTTTCAAAATCTTCTGGTGATGCACAGGATTATTATCCAGCTACATTACAGTAGAGTCTTCAGGCAGGATAAATGTAAATTGCCATAGGGCAACTTACAAAATGATTGTATATCCTTTGTTTAGACTCTAAACATACATTGGTTTCGAAGTGGAAATCACATAATGCTTTGGCATCCTAAAAGCTAAGGCTGAAATCCTACTCGGGCTTATCTGAGAATAAGTTTTATTGAGCTCACCAGGGGTTTACTCTTGGGTACTCATGCATGTCTTAGGAAAATCTCATTCTCCCCCTTCACTGACAATAGCATCCCATTAGTAGCATTCTTGACACTCACAGATGCTCAGGGTGTAAGCTGATGCTGCTTATCTCAATATGATCTTTCAGCAGGATAAAAGGTATTGGTTGTATTTAATTTAACTGTTGAAGCAGGTAAGGAGCCTGAATTCAGGAACTACTAGGAATATTGTTCAACATACAGTATATAAAATTCATAGCTGAGACATCAGAACAAGCAAAACATATTGCTGGAACAGAACAAAAAATTATTATTCAGACATCCAATAAGCATATATTGATGCAATCTCTCTCTCTTCAGTGTTTGTCATATTCAGGGACATGCTTCCTCTGCATAACTCAACTATGTAACATGGGAATTGTCCCTAGGTGGGTGAAGTGGGTGATTATGTCAAATGGTTTTCTGAGATTATTGGTAGGAAAGAACTTCCTCTTTAAACCAATCTTAAAAACATTTTGAACTTGTTTCTTCCTTCATAAAAAAAATCTCTACTATTTCCAATCAGTGCTAAAACCAGTGCATAACTGACATGAAATACAGGACTGACAGCTGATACAAAACTTGCAAACCATTGTATATTCAGGCCACATAAGAAAGCCAACACTTGGATTGGGAATCAGAGAGCTATAATCTGTCTTTCAAACACCATATATAACCTTCTCAATTTTTTGAAGAGGAAACAACAGCAACACAATTTAGGTTAACATGTCCTGATTATATAACAGAGGAGTGTCCTCTAGGGTGGTCTTTCAGAAATTAATGACTTGTCAGAGAACTGAGAACAGGCTGTGAGCCAAAGAATATATTAAGACTTGGTGGTGCATTGTGTTGATGCTTCTATCGAGAATATTCTTAGTATGCCAGCATTACTTTGTTCCCCTGCCAGCATCTACCTAGACCCCTCCAGATGTGTCAGCTTACAATTGTTATCTTCTCCAGACAGCATAGATGATATGGGGTGTAATTCAATACACTTCTGCAGGGCACCAGCAGTTAACTTCTGAGAATCTCTTTTGCACTTTGATTTTGGCTCTGTTTGACTCTGAGATGAATCCAATTGCATCAGGTAATGGTTTTTAAACAAACAGTTACCAGCTAGTTTCTGTACTGTGTTTGAAGGTACATGGTAAATGTTTGGTTTTAGGTTCTAAGGAGGTTTACGTGTCTTATCACATACAGTGAGGAAGAAAAAAAATGCCTCATCTTCAGATAAGAGAATGAGCCATCTTTTTAAAGGACCATCATGCAACCACTTTTATCAAGGCCTTGTTTAAAAATTTGCAAAAAGCTAGGACAGCCATTATCAATAAGAACATAATCCCTCTTCTCAAAGTTGCACAAGCCCTGGCCAGAAACAATATCTAACAAGTATCTTAGTAGAAATTAGCTGTTCTTTAAGAGAAATGTGCAGCTCCTGAAGACACTCATAAATAATTTCTTAATCCTACTTTGCTATTTTTTAAAACCTCCACATTTTGTTCTTTCCCCCTTGTTGTGTTGTAGCAATGCTATTGAATTTAGTATCTAGTTCCAGAATTATTCACATCAATTTCAGATAATAGGCAGCATGTTCCAGAAGATTTGGGAGTCATGGATGCTTCAAAAGTGAGCTGAAATAGGATGAACAATATAATTCAATACTGCGTACTTTATACCGAGACAATGCAGTTTTCTTACCTATCTATGGACATGAAATTGCAATCTTGCAGTATGACCTATTTCTGTATTTTAGACACAATCCCTCTGAATTTAGTGGCACTCTCTTCCAAATAAATGAACACAGAATTTGTTCAATATCTACCTGGATATCCTCCTAACTTACACAGAAGAAATTATCTCAGTGAAATAACTCTTCCTCAAATATTATAGACCACCAAATGTTTTTCTCAGCACACAATATAATTCCGATTGATCAAATCATAGGCTATCATACTGAATTACATTCCACTTACAAACTATGGAAAATGATAATTAGAGTGCAATCTAAATAAATGGTTTGAAAACCTAAGAATGCCTGCCCAAAAACCTGATCTCAGTGGGCTTATTGACTGGGGGAACTTTTTTTTTTTTTTGGTCAACAACAATTTTCAGTCATTACCAAGTGGAAAATACTAACTGATTTGCCCAGGGCTCAGAAAATACAATCTTCCAAATCTGCTTTCCTTTATATCATTTGCATGTAATTTGCAGTTGCCCCCCTCCCCAGGGATTCTATTTAAGTAGAAAGGACATTGCAACGAAAAGTCCTATTGTACCATCTATTTGCACATAAGTGATGCAAGAGAGAAGGAGACAGAAACAGATTGGAAGGAGCTAAGTGAAACAGAAATTGACGGCAAGAGAAAATGAGTCTCTTAGATTTAGTAGATGCAGCTCAGAAGAAAGGAAAGTGTCCAGAATTCCTTCTTCCATAAAATTATTAAATATGCCAGAGCTCTATTACTTTATTTATATGTAAGTTAATTACAAAAAGAAATAAAAGATTATGCAAGCAAAAGCAAATATCTTAAGACTTATAGGGCAATGATGAGCCTCCTTTTGGTAGCTAGTACTACACAATGTTTTTTCGTGGGGAGGCACATCACCAAATAAAAACAACATTGGGATTTTGTTTTTTTCCATTTACTTTTGCAGAAAGGAAGGTTTGGGGCAAATTTGTAAAATTTGTCTTTTAGTGCTTGCCGTACAGTTCTCATATGTTTCTGCCTTAGATGGCATGAAATGGCACTACTGGGATGTTGGGAATCACATGCTGGGAGCAATCTGCAAAAAAAGGATCTCAGAAATCACATGTAATCTGTGACAATAGAATTCCCACCACTTTACAGAGGAATATAATAAGCAGGATGCCCCAAGGAGTGTAAAGAAAGACAGGAAAATTATATGTAGAATTTTTCTCAATTCTTTAGGAGAGACAACAGATTGGGTAATATGTCATTTCTTCATGCATTGTTTGTCCCCTTGCAGTACCTGGGTTCCAAAAGGCCCTAGAGTTCTATCTAATTGTCAAGAAAGAAGTCAATCTGAAGATGTGATTATTCTACCTATTGTAGGGAAACTTTATTTATTTTAGCATTTATATTTTACTTTTCCTTCGAGAACACATGTTAACTTACATGAGTTTGCTTGGAGTGAAATAGACATCAAAACCAGAAGCGTGACTGCAGTAGCATCAGACTTGTGAAGTACTCCAAATAGAAAGTATGTCCTGATGAACTAATTTTACTGTATTGTAAAGTTACATTAACAGAATCTTGCAACTCTGAATATACATTTCCTGCCTGTCCCCTTTACAGGTCAAGAAACTAGGAAGGATCTCTTCTGAGTTAGTTGCCATGCCCATATTCCTTCTGTGTGCTAAGATGCCTCTTATCTGACTGTTCCCCTGGCTGTAGCTTTTTCCCCTGTCTCCCAAGTTCATTCCCATGTACTGTTATAGATAGTACAGGTATCTACTGCTTTAGATAGTGATACTTCGGTGGTCAACTAGGATCAGGCTTCTAAAATTGGTTACTGAGATGAGAGGAAGGGAAGGAGAAGGATGATGGGGGAATTTTGCAGTTTGAAATGTGAAACATTGTGGGAAAGATTTTTACTTCTTCCTTTGAAGAATAATACCTTCTTCATCCCATGATTTCTCTGATTCTTTTCTATTCCAGCTTAAGAGGGATGCTTTGAAGCTGGTTGAGATGCAAACTTTTAGAAATACATTTGCTGGTCCATGAAATCCAGATTGTTGACAAAAAATGGAAACAAATCCTGGGATTCCAGAGGGAGTTTTTCCAGACCTTTACAAAAATGCTAAATATTAAGCCTGGAACTTTTGGTGTACAAAGTATTTGCTCACCGAGCTGCAATCTTCCTATATTGTATAACATCATATGATTATTACCTGTAGGCCTTCAGTAGCCCTCAGAAATTTCATAGACTTTCCATATTCCTTCCAAAAGCTGCCACCAACCCATGTTTTTAATGATCAGTTAAGTAAATTAAATCTTAAGAGGACAATCCAAACTCCAATTATGATTGTGATGAATCTCCTACTTTAGTCCAAAGTTGGAAGAGAGTTTTGAAGAACCGCCTATCTGAAGTTGAAATTTCCAGTAAACAACAAACCTGTAAAATATATTATATACTATCATCTGACAATTTGCTGAAATGGCTTCTTACTGCTTTAGTAATAAAATCCAACTGCAAAGTGCTGTAGATCACATTAGAGAAAAATAATTTAAGTGGTTATGATAACAAAAAGCACTTATTTTGCTCCAAAGTTTACATTTTACTGGCTCTGAATAAATACTTTGTTTTTGTTAGAAAAGAGGGAAGCTTAATTTTGCCTTCTACAAGACTTTGAAGAATTTTTCAAAAGAAACATTAGACACCAATATCAAAAGATTCTTCTTAAAATATAGACATTCAAAGCTTCAGTACAAATTAAATCAGTCTTGTGTTTTGGTGGAGTTAGAAAGATGGCTCCATCACATAACTGATGATTCATTAGTACTAGCTAGCTTTTTTCCATGCCAGTCGTAAATGAAAAGATCCTGTGCACTACATTAATCATTCTAAAGTTACAGTTATGCTAAAACTTATACATCTGCCTATTTGTGAGCTAAATTGAGTGTGACTCAAAACAAATTTATTCAAGAGGAGGATGCCATATCTTAAAATAACAACACAGAAACTCTGGCAAATTCAGCATCATTCATATGATGAAAAACCACACAAAATGGCATCATTTTTTGCAGCAATCAGAATCACCCAGTTCACCTTTGGAATTGATTTGGAATTTGAAGTGAAGTTGGGAAGAAAAACCCTGCATACAAATATATTTTGTAGGAGACTACAAAGGCAGAAACCAATGCTTGTTAAGAAGGGTATTGATGGTCATCTCAAGTTTCCTAAACAGTACCTGGATGACTCTCCAACTGCTGGAGTAATGTTCTGTGGACAGATGAGTCAAAAATGGAAATTTTTGGATTATATGGGTATCATTATATTTGGGGAAACCCGAACCCAAAACATTCCACAGTAAGAGCCTCATACCAACTATCAAATGTAGAAGTAGCAAGGTCATGGTTTGGGTTGTTTTGCTGGCTTCAGATCTTGGTATCTTGCCTCCATTTAAAGAAGCATGAACTCTGCTTTATACTACAGATTTTTCCAAGTGAACATCAGCCCATGATCACAAAGTTAAAATGAATCTATAAAAGAATGGATGAAGAAGAATAACTTCTGGAATAGGGAATTAGGGAAAATCCTTTTGGTCCCATTTTTTTGCATTCTGAAAAAAATAAATAAACCAGGGATTTTCTGCTTGTTAATATACAAGATAATATTTTAATTGGGCAACAAGCTTAATCAACCAATTCTGCTGCTGAGAATTGGAGGGGAGGCACCATCTTATCCTCTTAAAAATGAAAGTATCTTAGATCAGCCTTATATGACTGTGTATTGAGTACTTCTCTTTAGGTGAGACTTAGAACAACTTTTCAGTAATAAGCTGTGGACTTGAAAAAAAGTTAGATTCCTAGGAAAATGCTGTATACAGAAGTAGAGTTCGATAGATACATGACAAATGGCAAGAATGGGGGCAGAATAACACTTCCCTATTTGCAATAACCAGCTATTTAAAGATGCAGCATCTAACAACATTCAACTGAATGCTAAGGTGACCCAAACTAGCCACCTTATCCAGAAGTGAGAATCCAAATAATAACTCATTGTTTAGGTTTTTGCAGCACAAATGTGGTGTATCTAATAATCACATGGATTATTTATTCCAACTGAGAGTCTGAAGCAAAGAGCAAAATATTAGGTAGAAATGATATAGAAAAGTATTCCAGTTTCTGGAACACCTGGATGATAGAAAAGAACTTCCTACTATGGTTATTCTCCAGCATTTTCCTCTTACTGCTGCCAATCCCCCATGGAGTACAGAGTAGGCAGCCAGTAGTGAATCCTTTTTGCTGCTGGTCTGTTTGCTGCTGGCTTGTGCTAGCTACCTGCTGTCTGCGCTTGCTGCCTGTTTGGGTTGTGATCTGCCTGCCGTGTCTCCGTTGCTGCCTGCCTTTTTGAGCAGGCATAGAGTCATCAAGGAAACTGCTGGAGGCCTTT